>PVJH01011835.1:0-67026 GCA_004026705.1 Nesogale talazaci | reverse complement strand
CCCCCCGCCGAGCTCCTTCTTAGAGCAGATTGCCTGCCCCTTCACCCACGTTAACTCGTGTCTCCACTAGAGCCTATTACGTCCTCACTCTCCTTTCCCCTCTCACCCTGGTCACTATCAAGTAATGTTCCTTTCCGTGCAAAGTATGTCCTAGTGGCTGGCCTCCCACAATATTTTCCTTTCGTGATCAACTAATTTCATTCAGCATTAGGTCTTGGAGTTTCGTCCATGTTATGAGATGTCTCACAAATCCTTTAATGGTGTGCAGTATTCTGTTGTGTGCATATACACCAACATTTATTGATCCATGTTTCCCCGATGAGTATTCTGATTATTTCCATCTTTTTGCTGTTGTGTACAGTGCTGTGATGAGCATACATGGCCACGCATCTATTTGTGTCACAGGTCTTTTTTCTCTCAGACATATACCACGGAAAGGGATTGCTGGGTCACTTGGCATTCCTATTCCCAGCTGTTTGAGGAGGCAGCATGCTGCCTCCCACAGTGCTTTCTCCCTTTACAGTCCCACCAGCGGTATAGAGAGTTCTGGTCTCTCTGCACCCCCGCCAGGATTTGTTGTTTTCTGTTTCTTTTCTTAGCTTTGTTCTTAATGCTGGAATAGCATTATATCTCATTGCCATTTTGTCTTGCATCTCCTAAATGGCTAGTGACTACATGACCATCTTCACATATTAGTTGGCTCCCTGCATGTCTTCTTTGGTGAAATGTCTGTTCATGTTCTTCTTCCCATTTAAAAAATTATACTATTTGTCTTTTTGTTATGGAGGTGTTGAACTTTTCTATAAACTTTACAAATTAATTCCTTGCCTGATATTTCATTGCCAAAGCAAAATTGCCAAGTCTGTGCATTCCTTTCTAACTCTTCTGGTGAAATCCTATAGACACATAAGTGTCTAAAGTTTAGGATGTCCGAGTTATCTGGTTTATCTTCTGCTGCTTGCATGTTTGTCCTTATGTTTGACAGCGTAGTTATGCCTTATGTGAAGGCCCTTAAGTTGCTCCATAGTTTGTTCCCTCCCCCTGCCCCCCAATATAGCTCTGTAGTTATATGTTTTTCACTTAGGTCTTTGATCCATCTGAGTTCATGGTGGGAGTAGGAGGCCCAGTCTTGCTCCCAGAGAGCTGCTGTTGGATTTGAACCACCACAACCACTATACCCCCGGGGCTCAGCCAAGTTCATTTCTATATATGGTATGAGACATGAATCTATTCCATTTTTTCTGCAAATGGAGATCCAGATTTTCCAGCTCCATTTATTAAGGAGATGCGAGAGAGCGAGAGCGAGAGCGAGAGCGAGAGCGAGAGCGAGAGAGAGAGAGAGAGAGAGAGTTTTAAATATGCTATATTGGGCTGAGCCCCGGTGGTGTAGTGGTTGTGTCCGGGACTGAGGCCCACTGGGATGGAAGTTCAATTTCAGCAGTGGGGCTGGGCCTCCCACTCCCACCACCGGAGAGTAGTGATGCCCCTCCCCCCAAAAAATAAATAAATATGCTATATTGCTGAATCTCAAGGTGGGTGAAGGAGCTGTGAGCTAAGAAACAGGTGACACTGAAAGCTCAAAAAGACAAAAACATAAATTCTCCCCTATTGTTGTTAGTTATTGTCAAGTCGATTCTGAATTCTCACCTACAGCATCCCAAAGAAATGCAGCTTTGACAACACCTTGACTTTAGGACTTTGGATAAAAAAAAAATTCATGTTGTTTTAAATGACTAAATTTTTAGTAATTTATTACTACAACAGTAATAGGGAACCATAATCCAAACTAACTGAAGCTAATTCAAATGGATATACTACTACCACACAAAGTGTATTTTAAAAGAAAAAAAGATATTAGAGGTAAAGAGTGATATTTTATAGTGACAAGCAGGCCAACTCATTCAGAAATATGCAATAATTATAAATATATGTGAGGGGATACCCCCAATATCTGAAATTACTCTGGACAGAGTGGAGCTTTCATAGTATGCATTTTTCCCAACTAGGTAAATGTCACAAAACTCACTCTGAGTTTTGTGCACCCAGTGGCATCACCTGGGAAAGTTCTCTTGGGTCACAGTGAATTTTTTCATAAAAGTGGTTTCACTCAAGCATCATTGTGTGTGTGTGTGTGTGAAGGATGATTTAAGAGAACTGGGAAGCTGTGAAATTTTGTTTCTTGCTCTGGAAAAATGCCACGGACTCTGTTGTGATGTTGAACACAGCTTACAAAGACAGCACTATGGGAAAAACTCAAGTGCGTGAGTAGTGTTCTGGTTTAAAAAAAGGTGAAAAGTTGATTGATGACAAACCTCTTTCTGGACATCCACCAACTTCCCAAATAGACGAAAATACTGACCTGTGGTACATTTGGCGTTTATTCCACCAAGTCAGATTGTTAATCAAGCTTTCTGTTTGGAGGTTCTGAGAAGATAGCAGTGTAACAGTTTGTGACAAAAAGGGCTGGTTTTGTGGGAGCTTGGGGACTGGTTTGCCGTCACAATCATGTACATGCTCATGAAGCTGTCCCTGCGCACCCGTTTTTGGCAAAGACCAGCAAGCCTCTCTTGCCCCATGTACCTTACTAACCTGACTTCATGCCACACGACTTCTTTTTGTTTCTGCAAATGAAGAGTGACACGAAAAGACAATGATTTGACTCCATAGAAGATGTGAAGAAAAAAAAATGAGGGAGGTGCTGTCAGCCATCCAAAGACATGAGCTTGAAAAATGTTTCCAAGAATGGAATTTCAGATTTGGCCAATGTATTCCGTGTCCTGGAGAGTACTTTGGAGGGGATAAAGTTGTTTTGTGACAAGGTTGTATTTAAATAAATTTAAATACATAGTGTGGCAATTATGGAATCTCTTGTCAACTTGTGAAGGGGGCGTCTAGCTTGTTAATCAGGTCACATCTTGATAACCTCATTTGGAGGTCTGGAGTTCAGATACACTTTCTGATTTGTCTTTCTGCCGACAAGACACAGGGAGCTATGCTAGAGCCCTGGAACTAGAGGAGCCACATGGAGACTTCTGCCAGCTCTGAGAGACTTCCATCGCCACTGGATCCTCAAGACTTTCCATCCACTGGTCTATGATCTTCCTGAATTCAGCATCATTGCATGTTTTGCATGAGTCTGAAGAGGAATCTATAGATTGGTATCTAGCATATGGACTAATATTGAACTTATGGACTCGATCTGGTCTAGGCTAGAATTTTTTTTGTGTGTGTGGTATCATTGCCATGGTGGGAGTAGCAAGCCCAGCCTTGCTGCTGGATTTGAACGGTCAACCCTGTGGGCCGCAGTCCTGCAATCTACCACTAAGCCACCAGGGCTCAGCCAAGACTGGAATGTTTTATCAATATGCAATTGCTCTTTTATATAAAGCTCTTTTTTATGCACATGAGTATCTATGAATTTGTGTCTCTAGTCAACCCAGACTAACACACATAGCTTTGAAAAAAAAAAGAGAAATACAGTTTTCTTTGGTACCCTAATCACATCTAACCACAGCCCCAGAATACGAGAAGCAATAACTACAAGAATTGAAGGGAAGAACAGACAAATAATATTATCTGGATTGTTCAATACCACATTTCAATAAATGATAGAACAGCAAGGGGAAAGATCACTAATTAGAAGACTTGAACAGCACAGTAAACCAACTCAACTTAACTGGCATCTATGGAATTTTCTTCCCAACAGCAGGAGAGTATATAGTCTCCTATAGAGTATGTGAAACATTCTCCAGACCATATGATATACCAAGCCCCCAAACAAACCTCAACATCTTGCAAACTCTGTTTGCCAACTACACTGTACAAAGCTAGAAATCAACAACAAGGTGACATTTGAGAAACTCACAAACACATGGAAACTAAATGATGCATTACTAAATGTCAAATGAGTGACGGAATGGCTCAAAGGACGTCATCAAGAAGATGGAAACATGACACGCAGAACGGCTGGAAATATAGCAAGTCCTCTATTTGTTAAGAGATCTATATCCAGAAATATAAAGACGTCACCAACAGAAAAACAACCTAATTAAATTAGTCTAAGGAATTGAATAGACGTTTCTCCAAGGAAGACAAGGCAAATTCTTACCATGGCTCCTCATTAGGGAAGTGCCAACTAAAGTCTCACTGAGATGCTCCGCACATCCACTAAGAAGGAGCCCCGTGGCTCTTTGGTACCTTCCCCTTGGACTGCTAACCTCAAGGTGATGGAGCTGTCAGGTTGATTCAGACTCACAGTGGTCCTCTGCCCGTCGAATGAAACACTGCCCTGTCCTGTGCTGGCCTCACAATTGTGATGCTTGAGCCCACTGTTGTAGCCCTTGTGTCATTCTATAGCCTTGGGAAATATCCTCCTTTTTGGCCGGCCCTCTATTTTGCCAGATATATGTCCATCTTCAGAGCCTGGTCTCTCCTGATAATATGTCCATACTGGCTTCCAGGGATCCTTCTGGTTGAACTTCTTCCAAGACAGATTCGTTTGTTCCCTTAGCAGACCAGGATATCTTCAATATTCTTCACCCAAACCGTACTTCAAATGTACCAGGTCTTCTTTGGTCTTCTTTACTCAATGTCCAACTTTCACATGCACGCAAGGTGACTGAAAATTGCAGGGATCAGGCTGCCCTTGTTCCTGAGAGTGCCATTCTTGCTCTGCAGTGGACTTACTCAATGCAATAGGTCATTGGATTTACTTTCTTTTTTTGAAACCAACTTTTTTTTTCAGTTCTATTTTCCCGTCGGTTGCAGTCACTCAGACAAATGTTTAGAGCTGATGGACAAGGCATGTGGAGGATTTATTTTATTCTCTTTGATTATATACACCTATATTCTCCTTGTTTGTGAACTATAAATAATACTCACAAAGAAAAACACGACTATATAGTTGCATAACTCATCTCATCAAGTCAAATCAGCGACAGTATCTCCTTAACTCCCCCTCCCATATGTGGTTCTTTATCTTCTTGTTTTGTCATCTTCCCACCCTAGTTTCCTGTCTCTTTTTCCTTGTGGGAAACGGAACTGGGAAGAGAATGTATGTGGGCAAACTCTCAACAATCATATGTTAAGGAGTCTGGGAGGTCTTGACTTCAAGAGGAAATCTTCAAACAAGAGGGAATCCTGGACAGAAGAACCCCTCAGGACCAGTAGTGAGAGGGGAGATATCTGATGGGGCGGGGGGGGGGGGGGGGGGGGGGAGGAGAAGGTGTGGTAGAGAGGAAGAGCCAATGACAAGGATCTACATATAACCTCTTATCTGGAGGATGGACGACGGAGGAGTGGGTGAGAAGAGACATCAGGCAGTGTAAGATATGACAAAACAGTGATAATTTATAGAGTACTGAAGGCTGGTGGGGGTGGGGGAGTGGGGAGAGAGGGGAAAAGATGAGGAATTGATGTCAAGGGCTCAAGTGGAAAAGTGAATGTTTGGAGAATCATGACAGCAGCAGGTATGAGAAGGTGCTTGACACAGTATATGTATGTATGGATTGTGATAAACAATGCATGAGCCTCCAATAAAATGATTTTTTAAAAGTTATTTTTTACAATGTCCCCCCATAATAATGCCAAATTTAAGGTGCTGTTTGTGAGCACATTCTTGGAGGTCACTGCTTGAAGGCTATCTACCTGAAGGCTGACTGCCTACTGTCTGTCCCACTCCCTTCTGATAAGGATCATAGATTGTTTCCCTGGAGGAGAGCTCAAAGACACCTCAGATCAAGCCAGCTCAGAGAAGGTCAAGGTTAGACTGCTATCTTGTCTGCCCATCTGTTATGTATGTGACTCCTATCACGTAACCTCTAGTATACTCTCTTCCTATGGCTGGTACACCCCTAGCCTGTCCCCCGCCTTTTTGATGTTTGCCTAGTGCAAAAATCTTTCCAGTTCTGCATGTGCTTACCATGGTTTGAGTGCCTGAGATTAAATAAACTCAAGAGGCTACATTATTCCCCCCTCTCTGCTCAGCTCTGGCTCCTGAAGTCATGATTGAGGGGATGAGCCCTAGCAGCTTTACCTTGTCTCTTTAATTTACCCCTAAATTACACAACCACCCCTTAGACCCATTTGGTTTTGTGGAGGCTGGTCCCCCCACACCCACTCCCCTGTCCCCTTCCACCCACTGTCTCTCTGTGGCCTCTTTTTTCTTTACAATCATAATACCATGAACTATTCATTTTTATGAGATGGGCTAACTTTTGTGAGCAAAGTGTTTTCTCACCACAGTTTAAAATGTTTGACAGACTCATTGTGTTTAAGGAAACGTGATATTTCATTATATGAATGCATTTGAGGTTGTTTATCCATATCCATAATCTTTTAAAAAATGTTTTCATCTTTATTTGCTACTGTAGAAATTGTTGCAGTAAACTTAGCTGTGCTAATATCTGTTCATGTTTTTGCTCTTGATTTGTTTAGGGCATATGCCACATATAGAGATTGTAGGATCATAAGGTATGTGTATTTGCATTTATCTAAAGAAGTATTATACTGTTTTTCATGGTGGTTGTACAATTCTATAGCCACACTAGCAATGTATGAGGCCTCTAATATCTCTTCCTCTTTAGCATCTTTTCTTTTATAATTTTGCTAAAAGTATCAGTGAAGTAATACTTAGTTGTCCTGATTTGTATTTATCCTATGGCTAATGAACACAAATATTTATTTTTGTTTTTTTTGTTTGCTTTTTGGGGGGCATCACTGCCCTCTGGTGGGAGTAGGTAGCCCAGCCTTGCTCCTGGAGAGCTGCTGCTGGATTTGAACCACCAGCCCAGTGGGTCACAGTCCCACACACAACCACTACGCTACCAGGGCTAAGCCTCATTACAAACATTTCTTCATATGATTTTGGCTGCCTGGAACAGTCCATTTCTGTTTTGTGCCCACTTTTTGACTGAGTTATTTATATTTTTCTTATTAAGATGTCATAGGTTTCTATGGCATTTTCAGATTAGCCCTTTATCTGATATATCATTGCTGAATATTTTTCTCCAATTTGTGAGTTCTCTTTTACTGCTTGATGTTCATAAATGTCATCATTTTATAAGGTCCCACAGTCCTCTACTTTATTTTCTCCAGTGTATTTATGCCTTGTATTAGGGCCCTTAAGTTTGCCCCTAATTTTTCATTGATTTTATGGTTCTGGGGTTTACATTTAGGTCTTTGATCCATCTTGAATTTGTTTTTTTAGTGAGGTATGAGGCTTGTATTCATTCTTTTGTGGACAGAGATCCAATTTTTCCAGGACCATTTATTAAAAAGACTACCTCTTACCCACAAAACATATTCTAGTCCTTTATTGAAGATGAAGTATCTGCAGGTACTTGGTTGTATTTCTGTATTCTTGATTCTAACCCGTTGGTCTCTATGCCTATCGTTGTACAGATATCACTGGATTTCTTGATGGCTGTTTGTCTGAGCACTGTCTGTAGATCTAAGCAAGGTGAGATATTTGACCACTTTAATCTTCCTCTGTTTATCATGGTGTTATGTTTTTGAAAGTTGGCCTTTCACAGATAAGGAGGACGGAAGCAAAATCAATAAATTTGAATTATGGCGCTATAGAAGAATGTTGAAAATACCACAGGCTTTCAAAAACCAAACAATTCTGTCTTGACAAGAATCATTCTTGGGAGCCAGGATGGTGGGACTTCATCGCTTATGTTTTGGACAATTTCTCAGGAGAGACCAGACCTCTGAAAAGGACAACATATGTGGTGAAAGAGGAAGTTCCTCACCAGGATGGATGGACACAGGGGCTGCGATCATGGGCCCAACCATAGAAAACATTGTAAGGGTGGCCCGGGACTGGGGGCTATTAGCTTCTGTTGTACATATTATGAGTTTATTATGAGTTTATTATGAGTTTATAGGTTTATTATGAGTTGGAACTTATTGTACAGCATCTGACAAAGATAACTGCTAAAAAGTGAAAACAAGCTCCGTGTCTAGTAACTGACGAATGGATAGCTAGAAGGTGGTGGACACATCTGTACAAATGAACACTATTAAGCAGTGAACAGGAGGGATGTACTGATGAATACTACCACATGGATAACTGCTGAAACATATGGAAGTTAGGTGAAAGCTCCTAGTTCTAAACCTGTCTGATTTCATTTATTTGAAATGTTTGTACAGGCAAACATACAGAAACCGTGACCGGCACTAGGAGTTGGAAGGTTACGTGGATATGGAGCTGATAGTGAGTGACTGCTGATGGGTACAGAGTTTATGTTGAGGTGATGAAAATGTTCTGGAACAGATTGTAGTGATGGTCGCATAAATGTGTGACTATGCTGAAGGTCATCGGATGATGCAATCTGCATTCTGTGGTTTACTGTATGCCATACAAAGAAGGCTAAGGTAAAGGCAAAGTGGATCATTTGTTAATAAGGGACAACTACTGAGGAAACAATAGATCTGAGATGGTACTACTTACACAACCTTCAAGCTGCCATATTTTGAAGGGTTCTCGCCAGCAAGAAATGCTCCCTAATGAACTTTGCTAGGGACGATACTGGAGCCCGGGTGGCCCAGTGGCTTAAATATTGGACTTTTAACCTCAAAATCACTGGTTCCAATGCAGTCTGTCTGAGAGTAAGGCTATCCACATCCTTGGTCAAGGGTCTGATGGGATTCACCAGAGACTTGATCTAAGTGAGGATCCTGCAAGTGGATTTGGGGCTTTCACTGTCCTTCATCTCCTCCTGCAAATGAATGCCCTTGTAATTACTTTAAAATTCAGTAGCTTATCATCATCTCCCTTTTGGACCATTTTAAAATTGTTCTTGCTTTTATTATTTTCTGTTACCTTTTCAACAGAGTGGTTCTTTTGTGTTATTTTGTTGTCTTTACTGGATTGTTTTTTGTCATTGTTATGTTATTCTCTATATGAAATCCAGGACAGCTAATGCTATAGAGACTAGATTAACAATTTATTGGGATCATAGCAGGGAAGGTGGGGGGATTGGAATTGGGCACTAATCGTAACAAGTACAAGGAAGAAGAAAGGGTTCTAAAATTGATTGTCATGATGATTGCACAACTCTTTCAAATATGTTTATACAACTGCACTGTGTTAGACATGAATTGTATGCCAATAAAATTGTTATTAAGGGGACTGAGCCTTGTTGGCGTAAGTGGTTGAGTGTGGGACTGCGGCCCGTGGGCTTGGAGGTTCAAATCCAGGAGCGGCTCTTGGGAGCAGCGCCGGGTGGCTCCCACGACCACCAGAGGGCAGTGATGTCTCCCCCAAATCAACAATAACAAATTGTTATTAAAAAAGAGATAATGAAAAATTCCAATGACTTTTTGAAATCCCGTCTTGTATTTATTTGTGTATGTATACCAGACTTTATACCGAGAATGTAGCTTTTCACTTCAGAAAGTCAAAAGAAAGGCTGGAAATGATCAACATATTTGAATTCACTTTGAGAAAGAACTTTAGAGTGACCAGACTGATCCAAAAATGGAATGGCTACCTTCCATGTGGGGAGGACTCTGTATGTAAGGAAGCATCAAGCAGACCTTTGTGATCTTAAGCATGACTTGCTAGCTGCCCAGTCATCTGCAACCAGTGACATGCACTTCACCCAACACCATCTAGGTGGCTGGAATGCCTCCTGTCTTGTCCAGGGCTCCCAAAGCTCACTCTTACTGGGGAATCCTTGGAGATGGTATAGATAGTGGTCGGAGATGTTAAGATAAGTTACCCACCAACTGCCTATGGCATCGCTCCAGGGCTTCTTTGGGGGACACAGATTCTCTGGTGGTTTCAGCTCATCTTCTGCAATGGTAACTCTTTCCCTGACTCAGACTCCTGGCAGGGAGTTGCAGGTATCCCCATCAGCAGCCTTTTGGAGAAGAGAGGGAATGTTCATACATCACCACCTGCAACAGCAACCCATTCTCTAGCTTTACCCCAGGTCTCTAGTCTGGTCACCAGACAAAGAAAGCAGCTGGCCATGAGATATCTCCATCTGTATCCTTTTGATCCCACACATCATGTTAGGTAGCTAGCTTTAGGGATAGGGATCTTGTCCCTCCCATGCCTGCAAAGGCTTCCTTAGGAATGGTTGGAAAGAAATCAGGCAACCTGTAGACACCAATGGGAGAGACTCAGAACTGAGCATGCTCATACACAAGCGCCGGAGCCAGGAGGGAGATACACCTGGGTGCCCAAATTAGACCCAGGCTCTTGATATCATCCAGGTGAGCCTAACTTAGTCAATGGGGTTAACCAATCCCTGGTGTTAAAAACCATCTGCTGGTAAGTCAATTTCTCTCTTTTGCTCTGGTTTTGTGTGTGTGTGTGTGTGTGTGTGTGTGTGTGCACGTGCACTGCTTGGGTGTGCCCCCTCAAGGGTCCACTCCGGGCCTGCTGGGGGCCTACATGCATTTGGAATCTTAGGTTCTGGCCCTCTTGCTCCCTTGCTCTCTTTCAACCCTCGCATCAGTGGCACCCTGCAGGTGGAGGGGAAGGTCCCACAGCCTCTTGGCCCACCTGCGTTGAGGCTCTGGCCCCATATGCTCCGGTACTCTACGGCTCTTGATCTTCCAAGATTCTGCCCCCTCCTAGCCCCGCACATGTGGGTGCTTTTGCCCACGTGGTTGTTTACCCAGTTGTGAACCCCAGCACAACTTCTGCATGGCTTCAAACACTTTCCTTTTTTGGGGGGGGGTAGGGGGTGTGTGGCATCACTGCCTCTGGTGGTCATGGGCGCTACCCAGTGCTGCTTCAAACACTTTCCAGAAACAGCCTGCACCTTTTTGAGACTGCAAAACCTGAAACTTTTCCATTCCTTCATAAAAATTCACTTGAATCACAAAACACACGAAGCAGACAATCGAGGTATTACCCACTCCAGAAACCTAACATTATTTGTTTCATACACATACAGTGACAGGCTCCGTTCTGGGAGATGAGCTTCTATTGTGAAGTAAAATAGAACTGATTTCTACCTTTTAGTCATCTAATCTCTAAGGCACCTCTGACCCAATTTGTCCCGCACTGAACCAATTGCCTTCTCATCCAAGTTGCTTCTGTCTATGCAGATGACTGTGCACGCAATTCCCCCACCTTGAAATTTAATTCCCAACAGCCAGTCTATTGCCGTGCTTGCCAGCGATGCCTCCTACCTTTCCCTCAATTCCCTGTCTTCTGAAATTCAAAGGTTTGTTTGAATGGGAATGTGATTAATCAAAGAAGAAGCCTGGCTGGTTTCCTTGGTGACTGCCAAGCTGAGTTTTATAGTTCAGGCATGATAGTCATCATGCTCAATTTTCCTTTCCTACCAAGCTGGAATCATATTTATTCCTCAAGACCACCCTGAGCACAGCCACCTACTGTGTGAGGGTGTACTCTCAGCAGGTCCATCTTGTCCAATAGGCACACTCGTGGTATGGACATACCATACTTCCAGAGGTCACAAAAATATTTCAATTAAGAAAAATGAATATAATATTAAGGTATCAATCAATTTCATCTGAATTCATTATTAGTCCCGCATAATCATAAACATTCCAATATATTAATATCAGTGTATTAATATTAATTTATTTATTTATGACCATACTACATATATTCCAACAGAAATGGGCTTACTTGAATTTTATTATCTTTGCAAAGGTATTCCACTGTGTGGGTCATAATAAACTATGACTAGAATGGGATTCCAAAATACCTAATTGTCCTTCATGTGAAACCTGTATATGGATCAAGAGGTAGTCTTGAAGCAAAACACAGGAATACTGAGTGGGTTAAATTTAGAAAAGGGTGATTTAAAAACTCTGAATGCTGACTGAATAATTTGAGAAGCTGGACTACGTGAAGAAGAAAATGTCATTAGGAGGGGAGGAAGGTTTATTACCAACCTGTGGCAGGCAGATGACGCAACTTCACTTGCTGAAAGTGAGAAGGGCTTGAGGCCCTTGCTGATGAAGATCAAGGATGGCGGCCAGCAACGTGGATGGCAAATTCAGCAAGGTGGATGGCAAATCAATGAAAGGAAGACCCAAATCCTCATCACCGAACCAATAGATGTGGGAACCAGAGCCGGGAGGAGAGTGTGTGTGGGATGTTTATCTCAGCATTCCTACATTAAGGAGCCTGGGGGAATCATTCATGTTCTCGATTGTTTCCCTGGAGAACAGCTAAAAGACACCTTAGGTCAAGACAGCTCAGAGGCAATCAAGGTTAGTCTACTCATCTTGGTATGTGTATGCCTTCCTGTCACATGTGGGCCACTAGTACAGCCCCTTCCCATTGCCGGTATGCCTCTAGTCTGTCCCCCTCCTGTTTCATGTATCCCTCTAACACAATCCCTTCCTGTTTCGTATGTGCTACACTGGCCTGTGTGCCCAAGATTATCTAAGCTTGTGAGATTACAGGAATCTCTCTCTCACTCTCTCTCTGCTCAGACCTAGCTCCTGAAGTCAAGACCAAGGAGGTGACCCCTTGCATGCCTTATCTGGCCTGATGTCTCTTTAATTTACCCCTTAATTACACAACTGTCCCTTGGATGCATTTGGTTGTGGGAGGCTGGTCCCCTACAACTCTGTGACATCATGATCCATGGAGAAAAGTTTGGAGTTATCAGGGGTTTCATTTTGCTTGGGTCCATAATCAGTGCTCATGAATGCAGCAGTCAAGTGATTGAACAGGGCATTCCTTTAGGTAAACCCGCTGCACACACATCTAAAGGTTTGAAAACAAAGATGCCGCTTGGAAGGCTAATGTTTGTCTGACCTAAACCATGGTATTTTTATTTTTAACTTCTAAGCCATGACATTTTGATTGCCCCATATGCCTGTGAAAGCTGGACTTTGAATAAGGAAGGCAGTAGAAGAATCCGTGTGTTTGAACTTTGGTGCTGATGAAGAATACTGAAAGTGCCACGGGCTGCCAGCAGAACACACACCTGTCTTGGACAAAGTACACCAGAGTGCTCCTTAGACTGAAGCGAGGACGGCGAGACTTTGCTTCACATACTTCATACATGTTGCCAGGAGAGACCAGTCCCTGCAAAACGGTGGCGTGTTTGGTAAAGGAGAAGGGCAGCAAACAAGAAGAAAGCCTTCGCCAAGAAGGATGGACACAGCATCTGAAACAAGGGCTCAAATCTAACACTTATGAGAATGGTGCTGTTTCGTCATGTTTACATAGGGTTGCTATGAGTTGCTAAATCCACAGCACCTAATAACTATAACTAACTATAATTTCATCTATCTATCTATCTATCTATCTATCTATCTATCTATCTATCTACATCTAGGGACATATATGACTACATGACTACCCTGGTATAGATATTGTGATAAAATAACATATGTATATGTTATAGAGGAAGAGCCTCATTAAAGCCAGTATGTCCATTGTTGGCTGCCATGATTCTCATTCATGGTAGCTCTACATGTGCAGAGCAGAACTCACCCCTGAGAGCTCTGCTCTTTCAGGATCATGTCACCAGGCCGTACTTCTGGGTCACCTTGGGATGAGTTTGAACCTCAGCCTCCCAGTGAGCAGCTTGGTGCTTAACCAATTCAAGTACCCAGGGACTCCTAAAAACCTGCGGCCATTGGGTCCATTCTGACTCATGGTAAACCCCTGTGTTACAGACTGGGACTGAATGCCAGAGGTTTTGGAGTTTGGGCTGTAATCTTCATTAGAGTAGATTGCCAGGCCTTTCTTCTGTGGCATCCATTGCTAGATGGATTCAAAACACCAACCTTTTTGGCTTTTGGCCGAGAGTAAGGTGCACTCATTTCAGCATCACCGTCCCACGAAGCCAGAAGCTCCGGGAATTCTCAGTGGCATCACAACTGTTTTTCCCTTGAATCTGGGCTTGAAAGAAAGAACTCGGAGAACTGTGTTTTCTGTCACGTTCTGCCTCCCCTTAAAAACTCTAGGATAAAAATAGCCCAGAGACCTTTTGGATTGGTTGGATGGGATACACGTTTTGAATTTAAAGAGACTAACTTCCAGCATGGGAGATAAGATTGAAAAAGACATCCAGCGTGCCTTTTAAAAATTCTACCCCAAGCAAGCCTTTGCCTTCCACTGTTTCAAGGACCCCGGCATATGTGAAAGACAAAGAATTCTTTTTTTAAACTTTCCGTGGTATGATCAAGGGGCCTGCCCGAATTCTCCCTTCACCCCTTCCTGCAGTGTCCAGGGCCCCCAGAGTGCCAGGGCATGGGCTCTGCAGGCAGGGTGACTGTTTCATTGGCACCAGGGCTTCTGTGACACAAACTGTGTGCTTCTTGGACACCCCGCAAGTTGCAAGCTATAAGCATTTCCCCCATCAAATTAAGTTAAAATGAACAAAGGAAGCCTGGAAGTAGGATGTCCCCAAAGGGCACTGAGGGCTAAAGGGTGGTGTAATGTGAGGTGGGTAAGGTTCAGGTGGAGGGAAGGGGGAGAGGGGAGGCAGGGATTTGTTGCTAGGCAACCAGCTCATGGCCTTTGGGATCATGGATGCATTGGGTTTGAAATAGAAGGTGGCGGCTACTTTCTTGTCTTATTGCTGTCTTCTCCGATCCATGCTGGGAACAGAAACCTGGGAGGGTGCAGCCAGGCAACTGGTGGGAGCTCTGGAACACACGCATGCACGTCACAGGACTGCAGCGAGCTGATGTTGTAAGGCATTGTCCTCAAGACAGTGTCTACTCTTGGCTGCCGCTGGCATCACCAAGTGTGCAGGGTAGGATGGCTCCACAGGTCCCCAAGGCTGAGCCCTTTCGCTGACAGCTGTTAAGCTTAGGCATGTTTCTTAACGTATCTGTGCCTTCCTGGTTGTGGTTATTATTATTGTTATTATTATTATTTGTGGCTATTATTTTTAACTGTGAAATGGGAAAGCAAGGACGACCTTATTACAGATTATTTTGCGGGTTAAATGCATTCATGGCACTCAGTGTATATTAACGGCTCATTCTAATCCCACCAGTTGCTTAGCTGAGTGTCTCTGCAGAAGAGGTGAGGGAGCACTGCAGAAGCTGGTGGGCATGAGCCCATTTTTAAAGGGACTTTGTGTTTGACTGATAAGGGCAGAGGAAGAAGTTGGTAGTGTGGGCAGAATGTATGTTGATTAAGCAAGGACTTTAATGAGTCCAGACTTCCGTGAACAAGGTGACCTTGATCAAGTTAATGAAATTGATTTATTCCAAAAAAACACATTTACTACAAGAGAACATCTTGAGAAATGGGTATAATTATCTACCTCAAAGATTGAGCTATCAAGGATTTCATTTTACTTGGATCCACAATCAATACAGGTAGAAGTGGCAATCAGGAAATCAAAGGACAGATCCCACTGGGAAAATATCCTAGGAAAGAGTTCCTTAATGTGTTAAGAAGCAAAGATATCACTTGAAAACTTAGACATGCCTGATTGTGTTAGTCTAGGTGGAATAGAGAAACAAATACATAGAAACTCTTATGTGTATAAGAAAAAGATTTATATAAGAGAGCAGTTAAACATTGAGAAGACGTCCCATTCCAGTCCAGATCAAATCCCTAAATCTGATATTAGCCCCGATGCCTGACAGCAATCGATAAAGTCCTCTTCAGACTCCCAAAACACATGCAATGGCACCGAATGTAGAAGATCACAGACCAGCAGGTAGACAATCTTTGGCTCCAGTGGCATTGTGAACAGCTCAACACTGGCAGGAATCGCTGCGTGGATGCTCAGCCCCTTGGGACGCATCACAATGGGTCCATGTGGCTTCTCCTGAGGGATGTCTCACAGGACGCGAGCCTTGTCAATTGAGTGTCTCCAAGGGAGTGAGTGAGTGTCTCCTGCTTCCAAGAAGGAGTTGCCATATTCCCCAGAATTCTCAGGAGAAGGCCATGTCCCCACAGAGCTCTCATTGACTATCTCCATATTGAAAGGCTCGACTCCGCCCTTACACTCTTAATCCTCAAATAGACCACAGATTAGGTGACTGCAACACTGGTCTCTCCATGATATTTTCAATAGCCTCATATATATAGGAAAGGCAGAAGAAGAATAAGGAAGACCAAAGAAGAATTGATGCATTTGAATTATGATGTTGGGAAAGAATATTAAATATGTCATTGACTGTCACAGAATGAATAAAATATGTGCTTTGGAAGAAGTACAGCCAGAATGCTCTGTGGAAGCCAGGGTAGCAAGACTTCCTTTCTCAAAGTTTGGTCATATAATCAGGAGAGCCCAGCAGCAAAATGAGGAAGACCCTTGATAAGGTAGGTTGTGACAGGGGCTGCAACAATCTGCTCAATGGGAGTGCAGGTCCACAAAGGATTTTGTTTTATTGTGTACGTGGGGTAGCTATGAGTTGGAACCAGCCTGACAGCATCTGGGCTACAACAGTACCTGATATATGGCTTGTTATAAGAGCTGTAAGAGCCCCCCTAATACAATGATTCATAAAAAAACAAAGCAACAGTGTCTTCAAGCATCGGGTTCCTGGTGGTGCAGTGGTTCAAGCACCCCCATGGGTTTAGGGTGATCGCAACCATATCAATAATCATGAAAATGGTGCAGGACCAGGCACTATTTCATTCTGGTACATATAAGACTGCCAAGAGTTGGCTACTGATAGCAATAACCCTTTGTGGTGGTCATGGGTAATCAATAAGGTCATTTATCCAAGCGTATAGCAGAGCATCTAGCTTAGAATATCAGTTCAAAGCTGGTGGCTGATCATATTATTTAGTCATAAAAATGCAGTGGAATGAA
This sequence comes from Nesogale talazaci, assembly GCA_004026705.1. Classification (NCBI taxonomy): domain Eukaryota; kingdom Metazoa; phylum Chordata; class Mammalia; order Afrosoricida; family Tenrecidae; genus Nesogale; species Nesogale talazaci. Next base: position 50,284 of record PVJH01011835.1, on the reverse strand, counting down.
ATTTCTTCATGTGGCATTTCTACCCAAGTCTCTGCAATGCCCACTAAATGATTGGGTGGACAATTAGCAAAAAAGATGTGTGGAACACTATCAGATAGGATCAGTTCGCTCTTATTACCACTGCCCTGGCTCAGGATGAGTCACTTTTGAAGCAGAAGCATGGAGACTCAGAGGAGCAGTGCTTAGACTATTGGCTACCTTTTACTCTTCTGATTTGAGCTTTGCATCTGGGGGACAAGAGTGACAGGTAGACTGCCTTCCTGGCCCAGGGAGGCAAATGCCAAAGGACCATGTGATTAAGAGACAGGTCCCAAGAGAGACTTGGTTGCTAGTTGAAGAGCCCAATGACTCCCCTTACTGTTTGCTGATTCTAACTTGTGGGAACCTATTGACTTCCCTAATAACAAATAAACTCACTCTGCCATGCAGTCAATGTTGACTTACAGTGAATCTATAGAGTAGTACTGTCCCTCTATGTCATCTTTATGGAATCGGGATGCCATGTCTTTCTTCTTGGGAGCCACTGATGGGTTTAGATCATTGAACTTTCAGTTAGTAGGCAAATGCTTAACCACTGCATCACCAAGGCTACTTTTATTTAGCCATAAAAACAAATTAAGTTTGGATGCATGCTATGACATAGATGAACCTTGAAAACATCAGAGTAAATGAAACAGATTGGGCTCCAAAAAAGTATTGTAGGATCCCACTGATATGCAATATCTAAAACAGTCACATACATGGCGACTGTGGCAGTCATGTGCTTATGTTAATTTCATGATTGAGATGTAGGGGTGGTGTCTAGCCTGTTAATCTGGAGATAGCCATTGAGTAGCCAATGAGGTCTCTGTGTGGCATGACTTTCTCCTGATACGTCTGGGAAATCTCGCGATATTTCCTTCATGAAGATGAGAAGCTATCTCCCCAGTTGTTGGGAGTTAGTCTCAGAGATGATTAATCATGGACAAGACAAGATGGCAGCATCTGAGGAGCCGGAGAAGCCACACGGCTTGGCCCTGATGGAGCCAGACCTCTGAAGGTAGAGAGGCCACTGTGGAGACCCCTGCCAGCGATGAGTTGCTTCTGCCACCACTGGATGCTATTGATGGACCCTAAGCCCTGGAAGCGAGGAGCCATGGGGAGACCTTTTCCAGTGCCAGGATTCTTCATCCACTGACCTGTGACTTTGTGAGTTGGAAGGAGACCTTATAGACTGGTATTGGGCACATGGATTAATATTGGACTTATGACTTTGAACTGGACTGGGCTGGGATGCTTTCTCAGTGTCCATTCCTTTTGTATATAAACCATTCCCTTATATCCATATGCATGTCTACAAATTTGTTCCTCTAGTCTACCCAGACTGACACAGTGACCAAAGGTTTTTAGTGCTTTCCAGTGCCTGGGGGTGGAGGAAAGGGGGAGTAATTGCAGAAGGGCCACTGAGCTTCTGTTTGTTATTGTGGTTGTTAGTTGCTGTTGTGGCAGTTGCAATTCAGAGTGACCCTGTGCCCTGTAGACCAAAACAATGGATAGAAGTGGTGGTTGCATATTATGGTGAATGTAAGTAAATCAACCTCACATTGGTTGTTCTGTTTGAGACCATTGTTGCAGTCACTGGGTCAATCCATCTTGTCAAGTGTTTTCCTCTTTTTACCCCTCTACTTCACCAAGCACGATGTCCTTCTCCAGGGACTGGTTTCTACTGATAACACTTCAAAAGAACCTAAGATGAAGTCTTTTCCAGCTTCATATACAAGGAGCATTCTGGCTAAACTTCTTCCAAGACAGAGTTGCATGTTCTTTGGTCAGCGAAGGGTATTTTTTAATATTCTTCGACAACACTGTCCATCGATTGCATCAATTCTTCTTTGATTTTCTTTATTCATGGAAAAACACCACAACTTGCACCAGGGGTACCATAATCCTCAAGATTCTGTTTAGGGTGATGAACACTTTTAGAAATGGATAGAAGTGGTGGTTGCATATTATGGTAAATGTAAGTAAATGGTCTGAGGGTATACTGCCCCCTCCCCAAAATAAACAAGACAAGACAAAACAAAAAACCAGCCACTGAAAATGCTATGAGACATAGTTCTACTCTGATATGCATAAAGTCAACAGGAATCAAAATCAATTTGGTTCCATTTTGTATTGTTTTGCTCTTTGCCGTAATTAGGTCATCTGAATGACATGAACTCTGTAAATGTTCTGAAAATTGAGAGCAAAAAATTGCACCCAGGGCTGGGACTATTTTGTATCATTTTGGGAGTGTCTTAGACTTCATGAAAATGGAACCTAAATCAAGTTTAGAGGTATTAATGGGTGGGTGAAGCCTGAAAAAGACCCACTGGAATGATAAGTAGGAATGGTGAGCTTTTACATTTTGGAGTGGTTGGTAGAGTGGATTTTTGGAAAAGTGAATTTTTAGCTAATATGGTTGAAGCAGCGAGTGCTCTTGAATATTTTTGAGCAAGTGGTTCATACAAAAGAAGCAGCACTTTGAACCAGTTCATTCTAGCTAATTCTTAGTGGAGAATTTACATTTCCACCCCAGTCATACTGAGTTAGAATCTACATTTTAACAAAGTCCTTCAAGAATTCTTATAGGCCCTGTGGTGATTCTTTCATTAAGAAAGCTTTGTGATATAAATAAGGTAAAGAGAGTTCTCTTCCATTTTGTACTTGGACAGGCTTTTAGGCTGCTCTCTGCTCATTTTTGTGTCAAGAATTTTAGACTTAACCTCTGGGAATTCTGATTTCATAATTCAGCTTTTTTACTTTTCTGTCTTACTCTGTAATGCCTGGACATATAATAAGCACACTTCTGTTGATTTTGATCAACATGTTCATAAAAAATGTTGAGTGAGTGTGTTAGTCTGGGTGGGCTAGAGAAACAAATCCATAGGCACCCATGTGTATAAGAAAGAGACTTGGGCTGAGTCCCGGTGGCATAGTGGTTGTGTGCAGGACTGGGGCCCACTGGGCTGGTGGTTCAAATCCATCAGCAGCTCTCCAGGAGTAAGGCTGGGCCGCCTACTCCCACCAGAGGTCAGTGATGACCCCCCAAAAAGAGGCTTATATACAAAAGCAATTGAACATTGAGAAAACATTCCAGCCTACTCCAATCCAAGGCCGTAAGTCTGATATTAGCCCATATGTCCAATATCAATCTATAAAGTCCTTGAGACTCCCAAAGCACATGCAATGACACTAGGACAATCACAGATCAGTGGGTGCAGAGTCTTTATCCAGTGGCAATAGAAGCATCTCAGTGCTGACAGGGGTCTCCTCGTGGCTCCTCCAGTTTCCAGAGATCACGGTCTATCAGCATGGTGCCATGTGTCTTGTCAGCTGCAATGTCTCTCAGGAAGTCAGCCTTGTGTCTTGTCAGTAGAGCATCTCCAACAGACTCAGTAGTGAGTCTCTCACTTCCAAGGAGAAATTCAGCTGAATTTCTCAGCGTTCTCAGGAGAAAAGCATGCCCACACAAAGGTCTCATTGGCTATCTACAGGTTGATGGCTAGGTTCCACCCCCACACTCTTTTGTTTGTTTGTTTGTTTGTTTGTTTGTTTTTTTGGGCATCATTGCCCTCTGGTGGTTGTGGGAGCTACCCAGTGATGCTCCTGAGAGCCACTGCTGCATTAGAACCTCCAAGCCTGAGGGCCACAGTCACGCACTCAACCGCTTACGCCACCCAGGCTCAGTCTCCCACACTCTTAATCCTCAAATTGACACCAGATTAGGTGACTGCTACAGTGAGGCAAGGCCAAATTCAAAGTCCTTGGGTATGTAGCTTTTTCCAAGTTGACAACAACAATTTCATCAGTATTCGTTGCATTAAAATCGCTCAATTCATGGTGAATCCACTCTTGATTTCATTTACCCATCTCATCTACAAATATTACGAAAGACCTACTCAAATGATCTGCTTCACGTAAATTCACGTGAATGGTTCAGCTGCTAGGTAGAAGCCAATGGCTTGACTCTCTCTCTGGGAGAAGGTGTCTGGTCATGCCTCATGTTTTTTCCTTCAATCAACTATTTATACCTGCTGTGTTCCCAACCTTTCTTAATCATTTCATATAAGGAAAATGAAAATCATTTCTTTATTTATAGGGAAAAGTAGGAACTTTGTGAACTAGAAGTTCCTACTAATCTCTAGACTTTCTTCTCATGAAGGTTTGGATGTTTCAGGCTCTCTCAATGGATCAGTAATGCTGTGAGGATAAAGTTGAGACTTTATAGCATCTATGAGCTTATAAAATTGCCTCGGTGGGACAATGGTTAAGACCTCAGTTGCTGAACAATTGCTGGTTTGAACCCACAGCCCTTCTGCAGAAGGAAATACCTGGTGATCTCTTTCTGGAGAGATTGCAGACTGGGAAACCCTATGTGACAGTTCTACTCTGTTGGATGGGGTCATTATGAATTAGAATGGACTCAACAGCACACAACAAGAATGACATGAACTTGGAAAAACACAAGGTAAAGGGAGTGAAGAAAAGTTGAGAAGTCTAGGCTTCAAGGTGGTGCTCAGTGACTCCAGACTTCTCCTCCACTACACACATGCTGTGTGACCAAAAGCCCACAGGTGTACTGAAAATATACCACTGTTGAGATTAGGATCTCAGAAACCATTTCAATTGCTGTCTTGGTTGCTCTGTCTCTGTCATGACAAAGGACCAATGTGAATTATATAACAATATCCTCCAGTGGTCTGACATTAATCACTCACTAAACAATCTCACTGGCTTTGTATTAATCTCCCTGAAAGAAATGTTCATACGGTACAAGCCTAAAGCCTCAGATCACTAACAAGACCTCATGGCTGTTGGTCTACTCTACCGCAGAGTGACCCTACAGCATGGAGTAGAAGTACTCCAGGGGCTTTCCAAAGCTATCATCGTTCAGGAAGCAGACTGCCAGATCTTTCCCTAGTAGATTTGAGCACTAGTGGATTTCAGCCTTAAGTCTTTGGTTAGCAACCAAGCACTTTCACCTCTATGCCATGGGAGCTCACAAGGAAATGAGGACTAGCTTGTTTGGCCAACCGCACTCTACATGACCAGGGAGTTGGATCTTCCAGTCCTGGTCTTTTGATGACTGCAGTGCTGGCCAACATTTTGACCGCAGCCTCCCGAAAACCAAGGAGCCAAAGTGCTCTGTTAGTCATTCCTGGTTTCCCAATCCAGGGAGAGAGAGAGAGAAAGAGAGAGAGAGAGAGAGAGAATGGTTTTATTGTTTTGAGTTATTAAGTTGGGTGGTAACTGGTTATGCTACAATAGACAGCTAGTATAGTAGGAAGTGCTGAAAGAAATGAGTGGAATTATTTCAGGGATGTTAATAAAAAGCTGGCCAAAAACTGCTTAGCGATAGTCTGAGGTCAGAACACTGGAGGCGATTGTTATAAAACTTGTGTTGGCCCTTTGTAATTTTTCTATATAAAATTACCTGATTTTTGTTAATAAATGAACACATGTGTTACGATCATGCACTGGGCTGTGATTTGCATCATCATCAGCTCAAAACCTTGGGAGAAAGACTGGACTTTCTATTCCCATGAACAGCTACAGTCTCAGAAGCCCACAGGGGGTCCCTGTGAGTCCATGTTGACGTGCGTTTTTTGAGTTAATATACAGAGAAATATATCCAGTGAGTCTATAAAGTGAAAAAAAAATGCTGAACATATTCCTGAGAAGCAATCACTGATATTAGTTTGGATGTTATTTTTAGACATCTTTTCTCATAAATTATAAAGAGACACACACACAATTGTGAAAACTGATTTGGATATGTGCACTATTCAGCAATTTTTAAAAATCATCTAGCAATGTATCTTAGCTTTTTCAGTGGCTCTGGCTCCAACATAATTACTCTACAAGATGCATCATAATCCTTAGTGTGACTATCCTATGAAGTATTTAAATAGTTATTCATCTTTAATATTTTATAATGATTTATTCATGATGTATTTGCTATCATACACAGTGTCACAGTATCTATGAGCTCATGTACAAATATTTCTGTAGTATAACTTCTAGAAGTAGAATTAAAGGTTAAAAATCCATTACCATCAAGTTGATTCTGACTCATGTGACTCTATAGGCTAGGATAGAATTGCTCATGTGGGCTTGGGAGATTGAAAATCTTGAAAGAAGTAGAAAGTCTTATCTTTCCCAGCTGAGTGGTTGGTGGTTTTGAACTGGAGACCTTGCAACTCATAGATAGCTCAATGTGTGTGGCAGTTACACAATCTACTGTCAACTTGATGAAAGGATGGAGTCTAGTCTGTCGATCAGGGCACATCTTGATGACCTCATTGGAGGTATGATGGAGATAAATAGCTCCTTGGAGGCCAGATACACTAGCTTCCTGTGAGACATTCCTGTCGAGAAGTCATATGTAGCTATGCCGATGGACCACGTAGCTATGCCAATGCTGAGATGCTTCCACCACCACTGGATCCACAAGACTTTCCATCCAGGGCCTGTGATCTTCCTGCTATTGCATGTGTTGCATGAGTCTGAAGAAGAATTTATAGACTGGTATCGGACATATGCGCTCATATTTGAACTTGTGGATGATCTGGACTGGGTTGGGCTGTTTTCTCAATATACAATTACTCTTTTTTTTTTTTATTAGGCATCACTGCTCTCCGGTGGTGGGAGTAGGAGGCCCAGCCCCACTGCTGGAATTGAACCTCCCTCCCAGTGGGCCGCAGTCCCGTGCACAACCACTACGCCACCGGGGCTCAGCCCACAATTACTCTTTATATAAAGCTCTTTTTATACACATTTGAGTGTCTTTGAATTTGTTTCTCTAGTCAACCCAGACTAGCACAATGTGTAAGCACTATACTACCAGGGCTCTAAGAATGAAAAGGTCTGTGTATTAAAATTTTTGATACTGATGTACAGCTATTGGTCTCTTCATGTCTGGAGCAAAGAAAACCAAAGACACATGGTAACAATTCGCTCAAAGTGCTAATGGGCCACTTGCACCACAACCCTGAGACCACCACCAACCGCTCTGAAAGTGTCACAGTATGAGGTCCTGGATAGAGTGGAAAACAAAAGTGGAGAAAACTATAAACTGATTTGAAAAGATACGCCTTGCTACTTTGATACTAATTTGTGAAACCCCTAGAACAATGACCTTTAGATTCCCTTTAGACCTGAAACAGAACTAATGCCTGTGGCTCAGCTTCCAACCAAACCATAGGCCTTTAAAGTGAACAAATATGCCAGTGAGACATGCACTTCTTGGAACAATTAGCCATATGAAATCAAAAGGGCAGCATTTGCCCCAGGATAAGGCTCAGAAGGCAGGTGGGAAGAACAAATGGAAATGGCAAACACAGAGAAGTAATGGGAAGCATGCTATCACATCATGGAGATTGTGAGCCGTGTCACCAAGAAAACTGTGCATGCATTGTTGCATGGAAAACCTGTTGGCTTGTTAACTTTCACTGAATCACAATACAAAGAAACTTTCTGTAGATCATTATTCCTTTTCTCACAAGTCTAGTCTCACCAGATAGGAACAATTCAAAAACTTTCTACTAATTCTATGGGCCCATTCTTGCAATATGCTGCTTGCCTTGGCATATTTCTGATAAGTAATGTACAATCACTTGAATTCTAGGCCTTTTATAAATAATATCTCACTTGTCTCTGACTTTTCTTAAGAACTTTGCTTGTTTCCACTTTCAGATAGTTGATGAGGTATGTCTGGTTTTGACCATATTTCCTATTTGAAATTTGATGAGCTTTTTGAATCTTCAGGTCTATGTCTTTTGCCAATATTGACGGCAATTTAATCATTAATTGTTTTAGTGTTTTTCTCCCTTTCTTCAGGAACTTCAGTGACTCAAATGTTAAAATTTTAGGTTATTCCACTGGCCTTTAAGGTTCTCATCATCTCTCTTGTTCTAATACTTTTCCTCTTGCTTTTCAGATGAGATCATTTCTATTGATATATTCAGTAAGTATTTTTCTTTCTTTTCCTGTGGTTCATGTATACACAACAAAACATATACTAGTTCGACAGTTCCACATGTACAAATTAGTGCCTGATTATATTCGTCAAGTCACGCAACAATTCTGCTTTCTTTCTTTTTCTTGTCTAGCTATTTTTTTTTTTACAAACTGTTTTACCACTATCGAAATAAACTCACTGATTCCCGAGAAAATCCCCCCCTCCCCTCTCCTTTTCGCCCCTAGTTAAATACTAATAATTTTAGGTTTCTATATATCTTTGATCACTCCATATGCATACAAATAGTAGGCCATGCATAAAGGAGGCAGAGAAAGGAGGCACTTCAACTGTGGGACTGGCGGGGGACATTGAGTGTGCCATGGATGGATAGCAGAGTACATGTGCATGTCTTGGAGGAAGGACACTCAGAACTCCTTAGAGGAAAGAATGGTGAGATTTCCTCACATCTACTTTGGACATATTATCAGGAGAGACCTGAAGGAGGACACCAAGAGAAAATCGGGGTTCAAGGAGAAAATATTCGGAATTGAAGATGGCAACATGTGCATAAATATACTTGATACAAATGATGTATGGAATGTTATAAGAGCTATAATTGCTCCTAATGAAATCATTGAAAAAAAAAGAAAAAAAGAAAAGTCCTTCTCAGACCTTATTGACACACTGGCTGCTGTGATGGGCGCTGGCCCGGTTGTCGTGAAGATGACCTTTTTTGTTCTTTTGGACACTATGTCATTGACATTTGTTGGCTTTTTTCATATATGTGATGTCCTACAGTTCTTGCGCTGCCACAGCTCATGAACTTCACTCGGCATGTTTTCAAGATTCTTTTATGTGCTGGCCTGTGTCAGGATTTTCTTCCTTTTATAGCTGAATAATAGCCCTTGGTCTGTAGGGACTGCATTTTAAACAATCCGTTCCTTTTCTGTTGAACATTTTAGCTGTTTGCACTTTGAGGCCGTTGTGAGTCGTGCTGCAATCAACAGTGATGCACACGTGTCTGTTAGCACCTCTGCTTCCAGACTCTGGGGTTTACAGTGAAGAGTGGAAGAGCTGGGCCATGTTGTCCCCAAACCAGGTCCTACCTGGCTCGGCTGAGTCACCGAGACAGAGACTGTATGACATGAAATGGGAAAGGTTTTGCTCTGATTGAGCCAGTGAAGAGCAAGCCAGGACTAGAGTCACCAAGGCAAGCTCCCCCTTCCCCAAACCCAAAATAGGATTACAGTTTTATGCATCAGAAATGTTGAGGGGGTTATGGATATGTAACAGATTTTCTAAGTCATGAATAGGCTTTAGGACAGGATTATGATTCTGGAAGACTCTGGCTTATCAGACCCCTCACTTTCAAATGTCTTTGGGATGGATCTGGCATTGGCTTTCTTGCAAATTTTGGTTCATTGAAAGTACTTTTGTTCCAGGGTGACCTAAAGGTTGTGACTGTCATATGTCCAGTTGGTTGGGTTTGGTCACACCTGATATTCACTTTCCGTGAGGGAATACTTTCCCTGAAGGGAAACGGCTAGACAGAGACAGGTTATCAAGCAGGAAAGTACAGGTTATGTGTGGGCAATCTTGTGATAATATCTCATATCCTACAGATATGAGTCCAGCCTGGGTCAAGCCTTGGAATTTACAACTTTACCTGAGGGTAAGGAGTTTGGAAAATGCTCTCAGTATGAAAGTTCTATGCTCAATTTTTTGAGAATTCACCAAGCTGTTTTTCACAGCATCTATACCGTTTTGTGAGGGACTTCAAAAACTCCATAGAAAACCGCATAGAGCCCCGGTGGTTGAATGTGGAACTGTGGCCCGTTGGCTTGGTGGTTCAAATCCAGTGGTGGCTCTCAGGAGCAGAGCTGGGTAGCTCCCACAACCACCAGAGGGCAGTGATGCCCCCCCAAAAACAAAAACAAACAAACAAACAAAGCTGCAATTAAATGTAAAGGATTACATCTCCCCACAGAAGGAGCAAAAGAAATCAACCAGGATACAATATAACACCCAAGAAACACACAATATTCCTTTGGTTCCTTGAGGCTTCATGACCCAGTGCTGCCTTTTCTTTCTGGCTGGATTGGAGCATGTATACTGGTACAGGTAAGAACTCAGGACACGCGGAATCCAGGTCAGATAAATCCCACAGGAACAGAAGAGGAAGGAGAAGTTGGGTGGAGGAAGAGAGGAAGGGGGAACTGATCACAATGATTGACACATAATCACACTTCCTCACCCCCTAGGGAGAGAAGCAACAGAACCATGGGAGAAGGGAGATAACAGTCAGTGTAAGAAATGAAAATAATAATAATTCATAATTATCAAGGGTTCACGAGGATAGGAGGGTGGGGAAAGGAGGGAGAAAGGAGGAACTGGGGCCAAGGACTCAAATAGAAAGTAAATGTTTAGGAAATGATGATGGCAAAAGCTGTAAGGGCCCCCAATAAAGCAATCTGAAAAAAAAATAGATTTCCCCCCTCATTTTTTGAAGCCACGCACACATTCTCATCAGCAGTAGTTAAGCATTCCAGCTTCTCCACGTCCTCACCAACATCTATTGTTTCCATCTCTGTTTTTTGCTATTTAATAGGGGTGAGCTGGTGCCCTATTTTAGCTTTGGTATGCATTCCCTAGTGAGCGATAAAAGACGCCGTCATTGCGCAATGATGAAAGCACTCTGCAACCCACTGGAAGGGCCTTTGCTGGCACACAGCAAGTGCATGTGAGGAAAGATGTGGCAGTCTGCTTCCATAAAGGTTCAGCCTCCGAGACTCCTTGGCTAGGCCACAGGTGCTATCTGCTGACTCAAGAGCAATGGATTTTTGTTTGTTTGCTGGCTAATTGATGTTGAACATCTTTCTATGTGCTTATTGGTTATCTGATTCCCCTCTGGTAAAATGTCAGCTCAAGTCCTTTGTCCATTTGTTGTCATCAATGTTTTTATTTATTTTTATTGAATAATTGCTGTTTTATAGAGAATTTCATACACTAATGGTCTATTTTAAAAATTTATCTTTCGTTGGGTGCCGATGCCTGTATCCTTCCATAGTTCAATCACGTCAAAGAGTATTGTACAATTGCCACAGCAATCCGTTTCCAAACATTAGTCTTCTTCCTGGATTCCTTGACATTGGCTTCCTTTTTACACCTGCCCTCTACTTACCCACCATTTTACATCCACTCCCCTCCTGAAACCCTGATTCTATTTGCTGTCCCTACAGTTTCATCAAACCCTTGGGTTTCATATACTGAAAAAAAAAATCATATAACGCAACTTAGGATGAACCCCGTTGAGATAACATCTAAGATAAGCCCGAATATGAACAAACCAACAATACAGAAAAATTTTAACCAGATCAGGTCTAGTGTTTTGGTTGGATTGTTTGCCTTTTTGTTATTGAATTCTGGAAGGATCTGTGCATTTTAGATTAAAACGTTATCACCCCTTTGGTTTTCCCAATCTGGTTTTGAATGTTTTATTACATCCTTTGATCAACTGGTACGTTTTAAGTTTCGTTTATAGTATGATTTTTACTTGTGATATGTACATTTGAGTTTTCTTAATAGCTTTTTTTTTGCTGAGTTTCCATTTTAACAGTGTTCTTCATATATATGTATATATATATACCCCTCTCTCTATATATATATGCATATGTGTGTGTGTGTGTGTCACTGTGTCACCAGATTTTTGGTGGAGAAAGGCTGGACTTTCTTCTATGCTTGTATACAGCTCAATTTTATTGTGATTTATGTGACAATTTATAGTGCAAATTGATTTTCCCTTCAAAAATTTATACAGAAATTTTTTTGTGACATTGATTGCACTCACCACAATTTTAATTGCCTTGGAATATTTTTTATAATTGCTATGTAAAGTCTTTGACAGATCATTTTAACTTCATCTCAGTATTAGTACCTCTTGACAATATTTTTTTCATGTAAATTGAGATTTGATTCTTCATATGCTGAATGCGGTAGACAGAATAATACCCTCACCTCCTAAGATATCCAAAGCCCTAATTCCTAGAATCTGTGGCAGGGTTAATTACATGCTACATGAAATTGTTAGTAAAATTGAGGTCCTTATCCGTGACCTTGAGGTTGGGAGAGTTGTCAGGGCTAGTCAGGTGGGCTTAGTGTAGTCACATGAATGAATAAAGGCCGTGTGGGAGTTGCTTAGCTAACCAGAGCACCACCATCTTGAATTTGAATGCCGTCTTGAATGCCATCTTCAATGAACTATTCACCAGGCCTCTTGTCCTATAGATCAATTTGTCACAGGCTCTCAGAATGGAGCACTAATAAAATGTTCTGAGAACAAGCAATTACCTTTCCTTGTCCCTTCTCTACACAATACCCCTGCCACACCCCCACCTTGGCCCTTCTCTACACAATACCCCTGTCTCACCCCCTCGTGTATCAAGATGATAGCACAATTTCAGCCAACTCCAGAGTTTCGATTCTGTAACTCGCTTGCTTGCTTAGCTGCAGGTCCCAAGTAACACAGCCCCCTGTAAAAGGTCTAGGTCGAGATAGAAACAGGGTCAGTCAGCTCCCTGAATCAAATGCGGCTGACACCTGTGAAGGAGTTTTCTTTTCTTTTTCTTTTTCCTTTTTGCCTCCCTTCAATAAATTTTGGCTTTTTCAATTCTCTGATGACTTAGTTGTTCTTGTTGCGGCTAAGTGCAACAGCAGAGAATGTTCTTCAAGTGTGATCAAAAGAGATGGTTCTGTGGAAGACGAGTCAAAAGAGATCCTTGTTGCCGGTTTTGAAGATGGAGGAAGGGGACCATCAGCAAAGGAATGTGGGCAATCTTTATCATTATGATATTTTAGTGGAATCCACAATTTCTTTTTAAAAAGCAGTTTTGTTAACATATGATTCATGTACCGTACAATTCAATGGTTTTAATATGTTTCAAACAGTTGTGCAATTGTCACTACAATCAATTTGAGAACATACTGTTCATCTTTGTATCCATTATAACTAGTTCGCTATTATCCCCCAACTTCCCCTGCCATTACTCCAGGGAACTACTAATCTAGTTACTTTCCTATAGATTTACCTATCTTGAATGTCATATAAAGAAAATCATAAAAAGATCCCAACAATGAGAACAATATACAACACAGAAAAGCCTCTATTAGGTGAAAATAGAAGATGATAGAAACTAGAATAGACTTAAAATGGGTCAAACTAATTATAATATGGGAAAACAAATGATGATATGTTAAATTTTAACTTAACTATATCTGTAGTAATGCACTTTCCAATGCACTCTGTCTCAGGCAAGACTAGTCAAATTCCTGATCCATGGTATGGGGAGATGACAAAAGGCTTAATTTTTGTGGGGACTTGGCAAATAGATTTTGGGTTTTCACTGTAATCTGTAGGCATAACTGAGTGCTCAGAATTTAAGCAATATGATTTTGGATTTTATAATTTTTCAGTTTTTGACCACACGAGCCGGTGTATGCTGTCCTTGTGGACTTATCTGACACCTAATTTATATAGTTGCTCATTTTAAGACAGACCTTTACAGCCCCAGACACAATACGTTCTGATCTCCAGGTACCATCTGATTTCTTCAGCACATGCTGCATTAGCACCTCTTATCTCCAGTGATGACTTCATGAGGACAAGTATTGAGGAGGGTCACATAATAAGAAGCAATTGTTCTTTAATTAGAATTTATGATTAAGCAGAAGCTCAAAATCCACTTGCATAGCCAAAGTTTTGATATACAGTTTATACATATCCTAGTTAGAGGCAGCATTATCAGCTGTTTGAGAAATAATTTAAGAAGCCTCCATGAGATTTGGTAATTCTAATAATAGTAATTAAGTCTAATTAATAGCAATTAATCTAACCACTGATATAGAATATAAAGTACTAGTAGGGCTGAGCCCTGGTGGTGTCAATGGTTGAGTGCGGGACTGTGGCCCGCAGGCTTGGCGGTTCAAACCCAGTGGCGGCTCTCAGGAGCAGCACTGGGTAGCACCCACAACCACCAGAGGCAGTGATGCCCCCCTCCCCTCCAAAAAAAAAAAAACCCAAAAAATAAAGTACTATTAAGAAAGGGAGAATAACCACATATAAGAAATGTTTTAGTTCAAAAGAATTTTAAAAATGTAAGCAGTTGACCACTTTAAGAAAGCAATAGGGGGAATAAAAAGAAATAGAGGTTAGACACAAGGCACTAATATCAGTAATCATTCATTAAGACAAAAACTATATCTGCAGGACTAAGACGTCACAAAAAGCAAAGATAGTATGAAAATGGCAAGTACACGATAGTCTTCAGTTGCCAATTTTCAGGGAACCTCAAGGAATGAGCGCTGAACCAAAGTCCACTGACTTCCAAGTTCATGTCCCATGCCAGCAGTCCTCTGCTACTCACACTGAAGTATTTCCATTTTAAGTCCAAAGGAGTATTTCAGTTCCTTTAATTTGTATTTTTTTCCTCCCCGCCCCGGTAGTTCCTTTAATTTGTAACAGGTGTGTTTATGGTACAGTTTGATTCCCCTAGTGGGATTTCCAAATCAAATCATTCTGGTGTGGTCTATGAAGAATGCTGTACACCTTGAAAAGACAAAAGCTAAATGCCTAGTAGCCTATAGCATGCCGCCAGGGTCTCAGAAAGCTGAAAGGAAACTGGATCAAAATTACATGATTAGCCACAAAATACTGGGTGGATTCTCCCATTGAGAGTCTGTGTAAGTGTTCAGTGGTTTCCACAGGGCCAGGCTGCACCTCCTTGGCTGACCTACACAGAAGTGAAATGACGTGTTCAGAGAAATGACCTGTCCTTCTCTGCTCCTTAGTGCCCATTGAAATTCATTGATCACCAGGAGAAGGGTGTCTATTAATTTGGGGGTGGTGTTAGGTGCCAACAAGTTGGTTGCAGCCCATCGTGCCCTAATGCACACCAGAAGGAAATGCGGCTCTGTCTTGTACCCTCCTCACGATTGCTCCTGATCTTGAGCCCACAGTGGCAGCCATGGTGTCAACCCACCTCACTGACCGCCTTCCCCTCCTTTGCCGACCCCCTACTTTACCAAACGTGATGTCCTTTTCCAGGGACTGGTCTCCCCTGACAACACAGCCAAAGTTTGTCAGATGAAGTCCTGTCTTCCTTGCTTTTAAGATTTAAGGAGCACTTTGATCATACTTTGTCCAAGATAAAATGCTTGTACATGTTTGTTTGTTTGCTTGTACATGTTTATAACCCACCAGTGGTGCATAAATTTAGTCTTTCTGCACCCTTTCCAACGTTTGCTGATCTCTGACTTTTAAAATTGCGTTGTCATTGTCCCTGCAAGGTGTTATCTCATCGTTGTTTTGATTTGTAGCTCCCAGATAGCTTGTGACCTTGAGCAGTTTTTCCTCTGTTTGTTAGCCATCTGAATATCACTTTTGGTGAACTGTCTCTTCCTGTCTTTCAGGCAACCTTTAGAAGTTAGGAAGGGCAAGGAAATGAATTCTCCCAGGAGCCTTCAGAAAGGAATGTGGCCCTGCCAGCACTTTGATCTTAACCCAGTGAGACCTGTGTAGCATATATGACCTTCAGACCTTGAAGATTAAAAAAAAAAAAAGTGTTTTTAACTGCAAGGTCAGCAGTTCAAACTCAGTGGGGGAGAGTGGAGTGTAATTGCTCCCTCTTACCTTGTCCTAGAACCTTCTCATGAACTTCATGTCTTGATAGATGCTGACACACATGCTTTTCCTAAGGTTTTAGTTATACCAGACCTGGCTGGGGTCAGAGTCCCCCAGATCTCCCTTGTTTCCTTTGCCCTCGCTGCCCTTAAATAAGCAAAACTCACTCCAGACTCACTGCCAGAAAGTCAATTCTGACTTTGAGTGACCCTTTAGGACAGAATAGAATTGCACTCTGTGCATTGCAAAGCTTATAAACCTCTATGGGAGCAGAAAGTCTCATCTTTCTCCCACAGGAAGGCCGGCGAGTTTGAACCGCTGACCTGGCAGTTAGCAGCCCACTGTGTAACCAACACTGTCCCCAGCTATACCCCAAACCAAACCCGTTCCCTTAGAGTCCATTCGGATTGATAGTCACCCCGTAGGACGAGGTAAAACGGCCCCTGTGGATTTCCAAGGCTGCAGCTCTGAAGACAATACAAATCTCTCCTGTGGAGCACGTAGCTCTTCATGGAGCAGAAAGCCTTAATTGTAACCGGTGCCACAGAGGGGGGTTTCGAACGGCTAACCTTGCAGTTGGCAGTCCCATGCGGAACCAGGACATCACCAGGACTCCTTCCAGGAAAACCAAAGCGAGACACAAACCAATCGCGCTGACGCATCATCCTTTATGAGCACCCGGTGGCTGACCTTGGTCAGGCCGACTCTGCTGTAGGGCTTTTAGTCTACAGGGCAGGTGGGGGTTTGGGCAGCCATCTCTCAGGGAATCCAGGAGGATCTGAGCACCATGCTACACGAGAGCCACCAAAGCATCTGTTGTCAATGCCTGGATCCTCAGAGGCCATTGAGAACGTGGGGGCGTTGCTCCGAAGCACGTTGCTTGTAACACATGCCCGCCATCTGGGTAGAAGTGAATCGCTCCTCCTTGAAGAACTGCTGAAACTCCTGTCTGTGTGGCATGGAGGATGGCTCGGTTCAGCTGCGGATCCACCCTCCCCACGCCCTGAGTGGGAGCCTACCTGCTGGGGAGGTTCTCAAATATGAGGCTCCTTGTCACTTGGGAACGCTCTGAGTCACTGCAGATGTTCAAGAGTTCATCTATTATATCACGACGAGGGAGGGCTTGCATCTTCCCCTGCACTCTGGGAAATGCTAGGAGTTCTCGTGTGGCCCCCACCCCCACCCCATCCGTTCGCTGAGGGTTACAGCTCTGGCCCTAACTCCACCATTTGGATGTCGGACCATCTACCTCTGTGTTCTGCCCTTTGCCTAATGATTGGACTAGGGCAAGCTGATGGAGCTTTAAACCCCTTCGAGGAGCAGAAGTACCTTCTGAACTAAACACAGAACAAACACCCTCTTGGGCAGCAGATGAAGGGTCAGTGCTACCTTAGTATAGCCAGCGTCCCTGCTCGCTGAATCGCTGGTTCTCAGCTAATTATCAAGGCCAGTGCTGATCAAACGTGATGGTGTGTAAGACTCCTCTGAGGGTCTTGTTACAACGCAGATTCTGGTTGAGCTGCTCTGGGGGCTGCTGGGGGCTGAGACTGTCTGGCTCTTCTGCTGCCCCCGAGTGTCTGCTGAGTGCCAGGCCACTGCTGCTAGCCAGGGTCTGAGCTGCATTTGAAGAGTCTTGTTGCGTGGGGCAGTGATGACAAAGGAAACACATGGGGATGGTTCAAGAGATGGTACTAAGTTCTTCGGGTCCTTGGCTCAGTGCGGCTCTGCCAGGAGGCGGGCTCGGAGGCGAGAGCGCCAGCAGGGGTTGCAATGGGAGCTAGTTCTACTACATGGCAACCTTACTGGGGTCAGAGAAGATCTGTGCTCCTTGCGGTTGCCAGTGGCTGAGCTTTCAAAGTCAATCACCCAGCATCTCTTCCAAGACACTCCTGGGTGCATGTCAGCTCTAAGCTTAGCAGTTAAGTTTGCTAATCACTTGTATCATCCAGGGACTCTGATGAGTTCAGCATGCAGAAAACACCCTTCAGATTGCCCTCTGAGAGAGACAGAAGAGGAAGTTGGGCTGCCATGTATCACCCACCAGAGTTAAACCCAAAGCTCACCTTCCAGAGAAATTCCTAACTTCAGAGACTTCTGTGGAAGCGGCCTCAGTTGGGTAACAGGGACCCAGCCACTTCAACCAGCCATTGGATGTCAGTTGACCCGGGCAGAAATGGAACTGGATGAGATGACTCTCTTCAGCAGACACACATCTTGTAGAGAGCGGGTAGCTAAGGGCCCTCTGTAGGCAGGACGAAGCAGTGCTTTGCTACGGAAGGGCCGCCCCATCTGTCCGTCTGTCCGGGAGGCCAACCCGTGCCACACACAGGCCTGGAACCCACGCTCCACACTTGCTTGAAGCCCTTCTCTCCATTCGTCTGCAGAGTTTAAAGTCTACAAACAGAGTCCCTTGACCCAACACGCTAACACAGTGGTTAATCGTGTCGATTCCAGCCTGGAAGTGGATAATTGGCAATTTAAAGAATTTTAGGCTAGATTTTTCAACACTGGAAGAGTCTTTCTCAGACAGTTATTTAAAAAAAATCATTTTATTGGGGGCTTGTACAACTTCTATCATAATCCATCTATCCATCCATTGTGTTAAGCACATTTGTTGCCCTCATCATTCTCAAAACATTTTCTTTCTACTTGCTCCTCACTTCCCCCCTCCCTCTTTGCCCCCTCCTTCATGAACCCTTGATAATTTATAAATTACTATTTTTTGTCTTGTCTTACACTTTCCGAAGTCTCCCATATCCTACTTTTCTGTTGTCCATTCCCCAGGGAGGGGGTTATATGTAGATCCTTGTAAGCGGTTCACCCTTTCTACCCCATGTTCCCTCCACCCTTCTGGTATCCCCACTCTCACCACTGGTCCTGGATTTCCTGTGTGTCCAGTTCCTATCTGTACCAGTGTACATCCCCTGGTTCTCAGACAGTTCTTAAAGGAATTTGGCAACATCAGAAATTCAGATGCTCGGAGGAAATACCGATCTGAGGTTGAGGAAGGGATCCAAGTCTCCAAAAGAAAAGAACTCTAAAAAGCAAACAAACAGACAATAAAGACCAGGACTGGAAATGAAAAAAGCAGAATGATCTGACCTGGAAGAATTAGTTCATGGTGGAGGCAAGCAGAGATAGCCCCCTAGGCGGTGTCATGACTCTGGTGCCTCCCCTCTCATACAATGTGAACACTAACCTTTTCTAAATATAGTTTGTACCCCAGGAATCCTTCACTCTCTAGTAAAACTGGTCTGCACGCTTGAATGGCACACATGATTGATACTGCCAGAGAAAGGGGGAGGGAGGATTTTGGACTGGAGGAAGGGAGAAAGACCATACATAAATCCCCGGCAGGGTCTCGGGGTCTGTCTTCCCTTGTAAATGTTGCTCTGAGAGCTGCAGAGAGTGGCTGGCAAAATGAGCAGCCTCAGCAGGGGGAGGCAGCTGGCTGGTGGATTGGAACCTCCCGAAGCCACAGTGCACGGATGCACAGGGTTTGCCCAAGTCTACCAATGCCTGCCCCTACCACCCCTCGCCGTTGCTCTGCCTCCACCTGAGCAGCTTGTGGGTTACTTTGTACAGCGATGTTTTTCCGCATAAGGTAGAACCTACAGCCAGACACTGGGGAAGCAAATGTCCCAATGGTGCAGTGACTGGGGAGAACCCCCCCCACTCCCCACGAGTGGCTGTTGAATACACAGTCAATGCCAAACAGTGGTGAGGCTCGGGTTGGGTAGTAGAAGCTGGCGGGTCCAGATGGAGTGAGCTTTGCGTTTGTTTCTGAAGCACAAGCTAAAGGGGCAGCCAGGGAGCTAGAGAGAAATCCAGCTTGGAGCAGAATCGTTTTTTGCTCAGGAGTCTCCAAGAAGCAGAGACATGGGGAGCTATTTACTTAACTGTGGCTCCCTGCCCTGTCCCTTGTGGCCCTAGAATTTTCCATATGTTGTGTGTTCACAGACGAGAATGGAAATGAATTCCCTGCACCTCCCTCTGAGCACTGTTTCTGGTGTGGTTGACAGCGTCACCAGGGACAGGGAGAAGCGGCACAAAATCTACCTTTAGCAAAGAAAAGAGATGTATGTGTCTCTGTCCTTAGCGCCTCGCCTTCTGCCTAAAACAGATCTTGCTGGGGGGTGGGGGGGTGGGTACAGCCAGGCAATAGGAAGGAGAGGGAAGCCATACAAGCTGAACAATGCGATGCAAATCCTGGAATGGACGGTACCACGCCCTGGGGGATGAAGTGTGCCCAGCCTTTGATTTACATGGGCATTTATTCAGGTAAAAAGGGAGTAGAGAGACCCTTAAAGCAAAAAACCAGAAAGCCCAAATCCCAAATAGTCAAACTCACTGCCATGAAGCCACTTCTGAGTCATAACAATCCTGTAGGAGAGGATGAACTGCGTCTTTGGGTTTCTGAGGCTGTAAAGCTTTATGGGAGCCAAGTGCTTCATCTTTCTCTCTCAGAGTAGCTGGTGGTTTTCAAAGTGCTGATCTCCTAGCTTGTCACCCAGTTAGTAACCCGATCTGTCACCAGGGCTCTGGAGAGGGAAGCTGGCGAGGAAGGATTGGTCTGTACGGATTCTGGACATACCATGTGTCATGCTAACGCCTTGTCCTGGTCCTCGAGCCTTTTCCCGTCCAGGGATGACTTCAGGCTTCGTCTTCCCTCTTGCCACGGAGGAAGGAAAGGAGTCAAAGGGATGGAAAAATGAGTAGATGCGTCATACTAAAAAAAAATCCACTACCGTCACGCCGATTCCAACGCATAGCCAGCCTACCTAGGCTGTACATCTTTATGGGAGCTGAAAATCTGATCTTTCTCCCGAGGAGCAGTTGATGAGTTCAACTTCTGACTCCGCGCTTCGCAGCTCAGCGCACAATCCCCTCTGCCACGTGTGTTGCGTGCTAGTCTACTGTCATGTTCATGGCTACCCAGTAGAATGAGTTTTGAAAATATGTGAAGGAAGCTGAGAAAGGAGAGGTATCTCTGGTTGAGATGGGGGCTGTTAGGATTGAATTGTGTTCTCCAACATATGTGTTGGAATATTGTGTTAGTCTGGGTAGACTAGAGAAACAAATTAAAAAGCACACATATGTCTATAAGAGAGAATTTTATAGGGAGGGTAATTGGACATTAAGAAAACGTCCCAACGGAGTCCAATCCAAGGTCATAAGTCTGATATTAGCCCATGTGTCTGATAACAATCAATAAGTTTTCTTCAGACTCGTGAAACACGTGCAATGATGCCAAATGCAGAATGACCACAAACCGTTAGTCTTTGGGTCCAGTGGTGTTGTAAGCATCTCAGCACGGGCAGGCGTCTCCCCGTGGCTTCTCTAGGCCCAGGTTTCTGACCGTATCAGGGTGGGTCCATGTGGCTTCTCCTCAGGAATGTCTCACAGGGAGCCAGCCTTGTCAGTCAGGTCTCCAAGGAAGTGAACTGAGAGAGATAGTGTCTCCTGTTTCCAAGAAGGAATTACTGGATTTCACAGAATTCTCAGGAGAAGGCCATGCCCGCACAGAGATTTCATTGGCCATCTCCAGATTGACAGGCTGGACTCCGCCCCTATGCTCTCAATCCTCAAATTGACACCAGATTAGGTGACTGCCACAAATACTAGTCCCTGGTGCCCCCGAGGTTAAAGTGTTTGTCTGCCAGTGGAAAGTTTTTGGGGCTTTTTTTTTTTTTTTCTCTACAGGAGAAAACTACTGCTGCCTTCAAGACTGGCAGTTTGGGAAGCTCCAGGGGCTAGTTCTCCTATATTCCATGGACTACTCTGAATCGAAGTGCACTCAACAAGAGCAACAGGGTTTGGATTCTTCATGACACCCGCAGACATATGAAAGAGCCTGCCCATGTGGCATATTGCTTACATGTGGCATATTGGGCTTCTAATCACAGGTCAGCAGTTCAAAGCTACTAGCCACTCTATGGGAGAAAGATGAGGCTTTTTATTCCCACAGAGAATTACTCTCTCAGAAGCACACAGAGAACGTTCTACCCTGCCCAACTGAGTGGATATGAGTTGGCATGGATTTGATGGCAGAGAGAAAAAGAGAGTAGGTAAGCTCCCGTTTGGAATAGGGGCTCCCTTGTTATGGTAATTAGGTGCTATCTCTGTGGGGTTTGAATGAAGTCTAATATTTTTTTAGATATAGAGCTACCAGGAGAGAAAACAAAGCAAAAGACCACCAGGAGATTAGACACAGAGACAAGCAAGGACAAAGAGAGGAAATAGGTGTCAGACAGAGAGAAGCTGGAGAAGTCAGCGATCTTTCCCCAGAGCCCTGCCTTTCTGCTTCAAGTCTTCGAAGATCAGAGGAAATAAATGTCTCTTTGTTCAAGCTGCCCACTTGTGGTTTTGCTTCTTACAGAAGCACCAAGAAAGGAAGGCAAGGTCTGCACATCCAGCGTTGTCTGCACCAGAACCTGATTCTCCAGTGGTTCTCAACCTTACCGAGACACAGAAATCGCCATGAGAACTTTGGTCAAGACCAGTGCCAGGGCTCCACCTCAGAAGTCAGAGATGGAGACTGGCGATGCTATTTTTAAAAACCTCTTCCAGTGCTCTGGCCTCCTCCCATGATGTCCATTGTTAGTTCTTACAACGTGGCCCTGCTCAATCCTTGCCAATGAAGTCATCACTGGAGAGGGGGTGCTGTAGCCAAGTGTGGTGAAAAAAAATCATGTTCTTCTCAGTCACCAGAAAGAATAGTGTCTGGGGTTTTAAAGGCTTGTCTTAAAACAAACAATCACATAAGTGAAATGTCAGCTGAGTCCACATGAAAGGAGCACACCATCTCATGTGATCCAAGGATTGCAAATAATAATAAGATCCAACATCAGAGGATAAAATGGTACTACAACTAAATTCTAAGCATCCGGCTTGCAGAAGGCTATAGATGACAGTGAAACCTTTAAATCCACTGGCAGATTTCCCACATTGAATTCCCTTGGACCATTGAATAGCGCTGGGAAGAGTCTTGCCCTCACAGTGTACTGGAAAGTAGATTACTGCAGATTGCATAAGGTAAAAATTTAATAATATAATTTCTTTTCCATTTTTAGGTTTTGCTGTCATTTCTATTATCTTCTACTCTGGATTGAGAGTTTTGTTTTATTTTTGTGATCGTTGTTGGAGTTTTTT
This sequence comes from Nesogale talazaci, assembly GCA_004026705.1. Taxonomy (NCBI): domain Eukaryota; kingdom Metazoa; phylum Chordata; class Mammalia; order Afrosoricida; family Tenrecidae; genus Nesogale; species Nesogale talazaci. Next base: position 27,476 of record PVJH01011835.1, on the reverse strand, counting down.
GTATGGTTTTCTTTATATGAAATCCAGGATAGGGGAAGCTACAGAGACAGTAATGAGATTGTGAGACATCGCTGAGGAGAAGCCACATGGAGCCCTGATGCAGCCCTGGGTGCTGCCCTGAGAAGCTCCCCTGATGCAGCCCTGGGTGCTGGAAAAGCCTTGGGGAGACCCGTGCTAGCACTAAGATCCTGACACCATGACTGAACTCAAAGACTTCTACCCACTGGCCTGTGATCCTCCTGCATTGGGCATTATTGCATGTGTTTGGTGAGTCTGAGAAGGACTTTGTAGATTAGAGTCAGACATGTGGCCTAAATGAACTATGGGCCTCGACTGGATGGGGTTGGGATGCTTTGTGAATGTACACTTATCCTTTATATATTCTCTCTTATACACATATGAGTTCTGTGGATTTGTTTCCCTAGTTTACCCAGACTAACACACTTTTCTATATCTTCCCTATTACCCTTTTAAGAAAAATTGAGTCCACTTTGAGACTCTAATGCTTATGCTGGGATAGCAATTACAGGTCCTTCTGTGACACATGTGACATTGACTTTTAAGTATTCAGCAGTGACAAGGACACAGCCCAAAATGGCTTCTTCTTTTTTTTTAACTTAGTGCTTAAAAAGATAGACTCAATAAAACATCTGACCTTTGAACAATCTTCAATGTGCAGTTCAACATCACTTATAAAATGGATTCATGACATCACATGCTTGAAAATACAATGACCCTCCTCTCTGGTTCCCAGATCAGAAGGAAGGGTTTAATTCTTGGCATAAGGATTATAGAGACAGTCATTCTAGGTAATAAATATTAGTCCAATGGTATGATTCTGTAATTTAGGCAATTTTTTGGGTGCTTACTGACAATGAATAATAAAGAGATCGAGGAAGACAGTCCAAAGATGCTCTCACTGGTTTGGGACATGTGCAGTCTAGGTGCCAAGAGACTCCACCCCCTCCCCCTCCCCCAGGAGTCCCCTCCTGGATGGGAGCTTTGGGGTTACCATGGTGAGTTGTTATTCCTCTGACTCATGGCAACCCCATGTATAAGAGGGCTTCCAAACATTTGTGGGAAAATGGGATAGAAAGAAAATGGAATTTTCCCATGAGCTTTTAGAGGCCCCCTGGTACAGCAGAGTGAAATGTCTTCAGACCCTGCACCACTTTCACTGTCCTTGTTCGGTTTGGTTACTGAGGAGACCATGTCCAGCCTCACGAGTCTCCACCATGCAGGAGATGTGCCCCAGCTCCCTATTTGGCTGGAGAGTGCTGGGCACTCCGTAAATGTGAACCGCTCCTCTTGCTCAGCTTAATTGTGTTCTGGAGTCCGAGCCACTTAGCGATATCGATTCCTTCTGTGTTTCCAAACAGAGTGCGGAGGAGCCTAGGGGCCTTGGGGACATGCGGGGGAGGCTTCAGAAAGGGCAGGGGAGCTGGCCAGCGCCGGAGCTAGATTCAGCTGTGCCCCAGATGGCCTCTGCGGGTCGGCATTCTTGGAGAAAATGTCCCAGGGTATCCCAGACATCTTTTGCAGTTCCACCCAAATAAATGTGTACCTGATTTGACTGGAAAGTATTTAGCCATCATCTACTTCTGAGAAGAGCTTCTTATCAACCTCTAGGCAGGTTATAGAGGGCCTAAATAATGATTCCATTCTTCCTTCTACAAAGATATGTGGATTTCAGGCTTCACAGAATTAAAAACCATAGCATTGCATGCCCTCCTTCCTGATATGATCACTAATAACAAATGTGTGCATAAGCAAATGTGGTGAAGTAGGATGATGGTGCCTGGTTATCAAAGGATATAGCATCTGGGGTCTTACAGGCTTGAAAGTAAACAAGTGGCCATTGAGCTCAGAAGCAGCAAAGCTCACGTAGAAGAAGCACATCAGCCTGTGTGACCATGAGGTCTCAATGGGATCAGGTATCCGGCATCAAACTAAAAATCATATCATTGTAAATGAGGGGAGTACAGATTAGGGACCCAAAGCCCATCAAAAAGTGAAGTGACATCCCATTACAGAGAGGTCTTGGGGAGAAGATGAGCCAGTCAAGGTACAGGGTAGCAACAATCAAATATGTAACTTTCCTCTAGTCCTTAAATGCTTCCTCCCACCTACTATCATGATCCCAATTCTACCTTACAAAGCCAGCTGGACCAGGAGATGTACTCTGGAGCTGGAAACATGGGGAATTCAGGACAGATGATCCCTTCAGAACCAGTGGTGACAGTGGTGATACCAGGGGGATTGAGGGAAGGTGGAGTAGAAAGAGGAAACCAATTTCAGGGATCTACATATAACCTCCTCTCTGGGGTACGGACAACAGAAAGTAGGTGAAGGGACACATTGGACAGTGCACAATATGACAAAATAATGGTAAATTTTAAATTATTAAGGGTTCATGGGGGAGGGGGTGGGGAGGGAGGGGAAATATGGGAAGCTGATACGGGGGGGGGGAGCCCTAAGTGGAAGGAGGATGTTTTGAGAATGATGATGGCAACAAATGGGCAAATGTGAACTGCATACAGTTGATGTATGTATTGATCATCATAATGGTTGGATGAGCCTCCAATAAAATGATGTAAAAAAAGATATATGGATTAAAAAATACAGGGGGAAAAGTCTTTCTTATCATTTGTCAAGGGCCTTGAATTTAGACTTTCACTGGCAGATGGATGGTCATGCCCACATGGGTGACTAATGGAGCCAGAAATGAACCGAGAGCCAAGATTCAGCATAAGCCCTCATTCTGACTCCTTCCACTCTCCAGAGCCCACTAGAGCATGATGACTTTTTCTCCCCCTTCTCTTTTTCTTTGAAGCACCACCCTCCATCTGCCAGTTCATTGCACCGTTTAGCCTGCGACCATGGTCTGGCATCCACGCCACCAGCATTTCAAATATCAGCAGGTTACCCACGATGGACAGGTTTCTGGGAACCTTCGAAGCTGAGGCTGACAAGGAAGAAAGGCCTGGTGGTCTAATTTTTAAAAAATGGGCCAATGAAATCTTGATGCATCATGCTAGAATATTGTCAGATAAAGTGCTGAAAGATAAGTCCCCTGTGCTGGGAGCCACAACAATGAGCTTGGACAAACCAAGGCTTGTGAAGACCGCCCCCGCCTAGGCAACGTTTCATTCTGTTATACAGAGGGCTGAGAGGCATTGGCGCCAACACAACAACAACAAGCAGCGGTAACAACCTTGGGAGATGTTCTCTTTCGACCTGGAGTTAAAGCCTTAACATTCCAAGGGGTAATAACAAACTGGAACAAATCCCTCGAGAAAGTTCACGAGTGCAGCCCGTGAGAATAGTATGTTCCAGGCCAAGGTACTTAAGCGTCTGAATGCCACCGTTCCTAGGCATGCACAGGTGTTTACAGAGTGCCCGACAGTCCATTCCCGTCTCCAGGAAGGCTTTTTGCCCCATTACAGTTCTGTTTCAACAGTCTGGTGGTTTTAGATTTGCTTTTTTCCACTTCCCTCCGGCTATAATAAAGATAGGTCTACGGAGATCAGATTTCCACCCGTACACTGTGTTTTCGTTCCCTCTGATTAAACAGTCCCTGTGTTTTCCTCGCCTCTCACAGTCCTTCGGGGCCTCCGTCCCCTTCTGCATCTGGAAACCCCAGCCCTTGATCTATGTCTGTGAAGTCAGGAGGAAGGTATATGTTTTCTCAAGGTGTGGGTCCCACAGTCTCTTCCTGAGGAAAATTATTTGGAGACAACAAAGGTTTGTTCGTTATTTGGGGGCACCTAGACCTAGACACCAAGGATCCCTGGTGGTGGAGTTGTTAGCTATCAGACTGCTAGCGGCAAGGCTGGCAGTTCAAAACCACCCGTTGCTCCATGAGAGAAAGATGAGGCTTTTTGCTTCTGGAAGGAGTGGCAACCTTGGAAGCCCAAAGGGCTGGTCTTACCTTGTCCTGTGGACTGCTCTGAGCTGAAATTGACTCAGTGGCAGTGAGTTTGATTTGGTGTTTGGGAAATCTTCACACCAGAAGCCCAGGTAATGTGATGGGGTACCTGTTGGGCTCCTAACCACAAGGCCAGCAGTTTGAACTCACCAGATGCCCCGAGAGAGAAAAATGAGATCATCTTCTCCTGGGAAGAATTACCTAACAGCCTCAGGAACTCAAAGGGGACAGTCCTACCCTGCCCTCTAGGGTCACTATGAGTTGAATTTATATTTTTGCTAGAGCTGAACAAGAACGTTCCCCATCATTGGAAAAATATATTCTCCCAAATGAGGGCAGTGTGTTAGTCTGGGTAGACTAGAGAAACAAATTCATAAACACACATATGGACATAAGGGAAAGGTTTATATACAAGAGAAATGGAACATTGAGAAAGCATCCCAACCCAGTCCAGTCCAAGGTCATAAGTCTGTTATTAGCCCATATGTCCGATACTAGCCTATAAAGTCTCCTTCCGACTCATGAAGCACATGACATCAGGACAACCCCAGGCCGGCGGGCGCAGAGTCCCGTGTATCCGGCGGCAGTAGAAGCATCCTGGCACTGGCAGGGGCTTTTCCAGCTTCAGAGGTCTGGTTCTATCAGGGAAAGCCCGTGTGGCTTCTCCTCCGGCTCTTCCAGTTCCTAGGACTCAAGGTCTATGATGCCATCTGGTCTTGTCAGTCGAGTGTCTCCAAAGAACTGAGTGTATAGACTTTCACCTCCATGGGGAAATACCACGAGATTTCCCAGAATTCTCAGGAGACAGCTATGCCCACACAGAAGTCTCATTGGCTATCTCCAGATTGACAGGCTAGACTCCACCCCTACACTCCCAGTCATGAAGTTGACACATGAGTACATGACTGTCACAGGCAGAGAGAATCTTCATGAATGAAATAAAATGTAGTCATTTATGCAAAACAGGGACAATTACCTTTGAAAGTGCCCCCAATTTTTGTGTAGATCTAAACGTCAGCACCAAATTTCCCTAAGATGAGGCCAGTTGTAGGCCGATGCCCTGGGTCTATGAGCCTCTTACCTGTGGTGGAACATTTCCGTCTCCGTATGCATGTCTCTAATTGCTTCTCTGTCATTCTGTGTCATTCAACAAGGACCTGGACTCCTACCTACTTTTCTGTCCATTGATTTTACTCTAACCTGATAATGTTAGTCTCGGTAGACTAGAGAAACAAATTCATAAACATGCATATGTGTATAAGAAAGAGGTTTATATATAAGAGGAAATGAACATTGAGAAAGCATCTCAGTCCAGATCATATCTATAAGCCGGGTATAAGCCCCTGTGTCTGATACCAGTCTATAAAGTCTTCTTCAGACTCACAAGACACATGCAATGGCAATGAATGCAAGATGATCACAAGCCACAGATGAGTAGAATGCCTTTGGATCCAGTGGTGTTGTAAGCATCTTAGCACTGGCAGGCGTCTCCACGTGGCTTCTCTAGGTCCAGCTTTCTGGCTGCATCAGAGTAGGTCCACGTGGCTTCTGATGTCTGTTTTTGTCTTAAGGAATGGAAAGGTGAATGGCATTTCTTTCTAAGATGACTCAGGGATCACTGTATCTTTCTCCCTGGGGTTGATTTTTCTGAGCTATGCAAATTAAAAGATGATAGACAAATATAGCAGACACCCCCCCCCCTCCCCTAAAGGATGATCACCCGGGGTGGTTGTTCCTGGACTTTCTTCTCTAGGGACTGTAACAACTGAAGAATGAGTAGAGAGCAATCAGTGTTGGTGACTGCAGTCCCCTCCCAATTATTATCAATACAGATCTTGCCCTTCCAGTGCCCTTGAGTTCTTGTACCTATTTTCTTTCATAGCTTTGACCTCCTAAGTGCGATGCTAAATGGTACGGTACCATCGGCCAAGGCTGGTCTTGATGTTTACTTAAACCAGAGTTTGTTTTGGTATATATATTACTGGAATAGGAAACAAGGACCCTGCCACTTGACCTTAATTTGAGCCTATTGAAGATTGCCCTTAAATGTTATGGCTCTTTGGGCTGAGCCCCGGTGGCGTAGTGGTTGTGCGCGGGACTGCAGCCCACTGGGACGGAGGTTCAATTCCAGCAGTGGGGCTGGGCCTCCTACTCCCACCGCCGGATAGCAATGATGCCCCCCCCCAAAAAAAAAATGTTATGGTTCTTCAGTTATTTGTGCTTAGGTCTTCTCAAAGGTTGCATGCTCCTTGAGTGATTTCATCTATTGCTATGGTGATGATGTCTATCTATCGGCTGGTGCCTTCTAGGTTGCATTTCAAGATATTCCCAACACTAGAGTCACACATCTGACTACCTCTTGGTATAACTATGTGGGTGTTCTATCAGGGCCTTGAACTTATATGTCCAAGATGTAGCCAGTCAGCTTCTCTCACTGAGGATTTAATTCCCGGTGGATGCGATCATCCATGCATACGTAGAAAGGCAAGACAAACACAGGTATTTCTGTCCATCTCTTCCCCTCCACTGGCTCTCCTTCATGTCATTGTCCTGCTGGATACACATCAATGGTTTCCCAGCCCCTTTACAACAGAATTAAAGCTCTTTAGTGTTCCACAAAAGGCCCTTGTTATCAAAACCTTGCATATGTGCACATAATACATGTTCTTGCTTCAGCCAAGTGGAACTTCTGGCAGGGTTCTGAATTAGCTATGTGTTTTTCTGCACCCCAGCCTTTTACACACAACACCCTGCCACTCCCATCTCCCCGGCTAATTCCTGTGGCCTGTATAAGACTCTGTTCCTGGGTCATCGCTAGAACGTGTTCTTTGACATCTTTTTTTTCACAGCAATCTCCCCGCCAGGGCGATTGGTAGTCATTAAAGGCCCATAAGGCATTTGGTGCTTTGAATACATTTACATTGTATTATTTTTCAAATTCTTCCGACCTCAAAGAAGGGTATTATCATCTTGGGTTAAGTATACATCAACTGGCTTTGTAGAGATAAAGACAGTTGTATTCTTGTTAGACATGCCAAAATTTCAGACCCACTTCCGACACTTTTGAATTAGATTCTCTGGGGCCCAACAATCTGTGTTGGTGGGATTTCCATGTGATTCTGAGAACTGTTTTTTGAGATGCTCAGGTTGGAAGAAGTCAAAAGGTACATGAAAGGAGTACTTCTGGAGGAGTGGACCAGAGGAAAGGAAATTTCTCTTGAATGCTTGGAAAATCAAATCAATGTCACTCGACCATAGTATGGGTATGACTGCAGCGCGGAAACCCATGAGAGATTGGATGAAAGAATACAGGAGAGGTTGCTGGAGGCTGTGAGTGGGTTGTGCCTCATCGTCACCCTATATACGACTGGATGAAACACTGCCTGGACCTGTGCCATCAGCAACCTATGCCTCAGAAGGGGACAGCCTATTCCTTTCCCCAGTCTCTTTACCACAAGGGAACGTGCTGGTGCTTTAAATACTGGTGGCATAGCTTCTAGTCTCAGATGCAAATCACCCCAGGCCACAAATTAACAAGCAAGTGATGGCATCAGATAGAAAGGCACTTACAAATTAGAATCAAACAAATTACTCAGTTCTAAGAAAACCTTCCATGACACTGAAATGGAATAAGATTTTATTTGGATAACAATTCAGTTACCCTAAAGGATTCTCTGGAAAAAGTGAATTGGGGGAAAATTTTCTTAGCCACTCATATGGACTAACGCATTACCCTCTCTCTCACTTACGACAGCAGGTGGCTATGACTACAGTTTAAGGGGAGCCTGTTGGGATAGCCTCATCTTTCTTCTAAAGAGCAGCTCATGAGTTTAAATGGGCGGTCTCGAGGTTAGCAGTCAAAGGCTTTTTTTATTAGGAAACCCTTGAAGCTGAAAGCCATTCAGCCCCAAATTGTGCATGCTTCTCTAAAGGTAAAATTTCCGGATAGTTACACACTTTTGGGTACTGAAAAAAAGTAGCTGCTTACGGACTCAACCTGTGGAGCTGTGATCTGGCATATGTTGGAGACTCGCTATGAAAGGTCTTTAACTACAACCACTGTTACTGATAATAGAAAAACTCGATTGTTCTTAGGTGCCTCCAGGTCGGAGCTGACTCACATCGACCCTATGGACAACAGAAGGAAATGCCATCAGGTCCTGTACCATCTTCACAACTGTTCTTGTCGGAGCCCATTGTTGTCAGCCGCTGTCTTCATTTTTGCTGTCCCTCTACCTTACCACAAATGAGGTCCTTCTCCAGGAATAGACCTTTCCTGATAACGAGTCCAGAGTACATGGGTTGGAATCTTACCATCCTTGCCTCAAAGCAGCCTTCTGGCAGTCCACAGTACTTTTGATGTTGTTCGCCAACACCAGAGTCCAAACATTTCCTTGGGTCTTCTTTAGTCAATGTCCAGCTGTCACCTGCATATGAAGTAATTGAGAATTCCATGGCTGGGGTTAGGCTCGCCTTCATTCTCACCTTAACATCTGAGCTTTTCAATTCTCTAAAGAGGTCGTGTGGAGCAGATTTACCCAATGCCATGCATCATGTGATTTCTTGACTGTTGCTTCCATGAACATTGGTTGTGGATCCAAGCAAGAGGAAATCCTTGACAATGTCCATCTTTTCTTCACTGATTACCATGTTACCTATTGCAGCATCACAGCAACACACAAGGCCTGTACAAAACCTGACAGACAAGAGGTGGGTAAAAGCTATAGGTGCCATCTATGGTAGCATAGCATAAAAAGCACCCTTTTATAAATAAAGATTTTCAAATTTGAGGGGATAAAATCATTTACCTCTGATGGTATGCTGGGGTTAAAGGGTCTGCACAGACTTCAGGGTGAACTAGAATCGAGGGGTGGCAGGGGATGCAGGGGGGGTGCTTTTCCTTCTATGAAACCATCAGAGTCAAATTGAATTTTGGCATTTCCTTCAATCATGGATGTACACTACAAATGGCAATAGTAATAGTAGTACCTGTATTTATGTCATTAATATGAAGCGCAGATGATTTTCCATACAATTATAGTTGTTAGAGAGATTGGGAAAGACTACTTACATCCATCATTGCATCATACCTTGTCCACTTAGTAGTCTTTCCTCCAGATTTTGTTATTGAATGTATTAATAATCATTATTGATGGGGCAATAATAGCAAGAATCGAACCCATGGCTGGGGAGTTGATTCTAACCCATCATGACCCTATAGACAGAGTAGGGTTTCTGAGACCGCACATCTCTGCTGGAGCAGTCTAAGTTTTTCCTCAAGGAGCAGACGGTAGGATTGACATCTGACCTTGAGGCTAGCAGCTCAATGCTGAAACCAAAACACCCATAAAACAAATTCTGATAACTGAAAGTGGATTTCATTATATTCCACCAAAATTAATTTCCTCTGAAATTCTATATATTTTTGCATTTATAAACCTTCTTCTGAAAAAAGATTCATAGGCTTCATTAAATGCTAGTGAAGCTCATGCCATAAATAAAAGTAAGCGTACCTGTGCGCCTAATGGGGCCAGGAATCAAGCTCACCTCTGACTAATACCAATCCCAATGTCTTTTCAAGTCACTTCTCAACTTGGTAGATTCTGATCTAAGGCTAGAAGTAAATGCTGATACTCTGACAATCCCCATTGAGTTGAATCGACTGGAAGACAATGGTTTGCTTTTTGGCTTGGTAGCCAACCCATGAAGCTGAAAAAGAAAAGCAGCTGGGAATAAAGAAAGACTCTACTGGTTTTGTGGCGCCCTGATGGTGTGGTAGGTTACTTGTTGAGCCGCTAGCTGCAGGTCAGTGGTTCGAAACCACTCTGTCCTTTCAACTCATTATGAATAGGAACCAACTGGATAGCAGTGAGTGTGAGGGCCAGTTTGAAGGGAGCTCCAGTGGCGCTGTGGGTTAGACGCTGGGTTACTATCAGAAAGGTTGGTGGTTCAGAACTACCAGCAGCTCTTCAGGAGGAAGGTGAGTTAGTTGGTGGCTGCCATAAAGATTTACCGTCTCAGCGAACCTAGGGAGGGCTGCTTTGAGTTGGAATTCACTTGATGACAGGGAGTGCTTGTTTGTCTGCTAACCCACCAAATACTCTGTGGGAGGAAGATGGAGCAGTCTGCTTTCATAAAGAGGACAGCCTTGGGAACTGGGTGGGACAATGTTACTGTTTGACTGGACTTCTCTGAATCAGCATGGACTTGGCAGCAATGAGTTCAGTGACTTTGACTTTCGTGCTGGTCTTGGCCAAACTCTGGGTTCGTCCTTCAACCTGATCCCAATTGCTTGGGTGGTTTGAGAATCCATCCAAGAGCTCCTCTTCTCCTCCCTTTGACAGAGAGTGTTTCAACATCCTTGACTGCATTTAAAATATTTATTGACTGCTGATAATATCTTGGCTTCTAGCCTGAAGACATAGAGGCATTCTGTAAATATTTATGGAGCCCTTTGCAGGGCACAAGCTCTGTGGATCAAGAAGGAAAGTGACCGAGTCTGCTTGAGAAAGACATAACCCAACAGTCTTGCTAACTCTTGCATCCAGATTGTGGCATGCTTCAGTTTAGATGTAGTATAGGGGACTGAGAGATTCCCAAATAACAGAAGGAGAGCATTTGTGAAGACTTAAACAGGTCAGAGACAAGACAAATCAGAAATCCTCTAAACAAGAGAGAGACACAAGGCCACAATGACATCCGAGGTTTGCCGAGCATCACAAACTTAGAAAGGATATGGGAGGGCAAAGTAAACTGCCACAAAAGTCTGACTGGCAGCAGATCAATACATGACAGGTATACCTTCATAGGATCATGAAGGGAACATGACATTATAGTAGACAGAACTTGCAAGGTTGGTCCAAGGTCTTCCAGCCATGACTCAGGATGATGTGACCTCAGTAGAAGAGTCTTCATCAAGGACACCCTCAGGCAAGCCCCTTAGGAAACTGCCCCTCTCTGCACAATGTCCATTGTATGAGAGCAATATTGTTTCCATCCCTGGTTATTGGTCAGAAGGAATTCAGAGAAGGCTGTGTGGGAACTCTACAGATGGATTTGGGGCTTTTACGGCTATCCCCAGCTTTCTGTAAACCTTGTGGTCAGAATGTAAACTCTCACACAGACGACAAAGAGTTGGTGACGGATGTTTCTTCTGAGAGCCTGAGGAAGAGAAGCAATTGACTGGGACCCTGAAGGCCAGGCCACTGGATTAGGGGGCCGGGGAAGGATTCTTGCTTAGATAGGAGAAGGCAAGACTATTTTCAAAGACAAAATGGCTGGTTCAAGGGTTGTTGATGTTTAATGGTAGTTTAATCTATAAGGGGGTCCTGGGATTGATTCCCAATCAATATACTTAAGAGCAACCAACATCCACATGCCAGCATGTTGTCATGCAGGACAGGCTTCAGCAGAGCTTCCAGATGGATTATTTCCCCTTGATGGTTTTAATGGGAGCACTGATGATCTAGTAGGTTACTCACTGGGCTTCCACCCTCAAAGTTAGCAGTTCAAACCCACCAGCTGTTCCATGGGAGAAAGAAGAGGTCTTTCTTCTCTCATACAGATTTATAGCCTTGGAAATACAAAGGGGGAAGTTCTCTTCTGTCCTATAGGGTCATGTGAGTTTGAACAGATTGAATGGCAGTAGCTTAGGGCATTATTTTAAAGACCTTGGGATAGTTAGTTTTTTGTGCCAACATGGTACCTGGAAGAAGATATGGGTGGAGTTTAGGCTGCTACTCAGGCCACAGCCTGATGACCTGTGGAAGTGTGAACTAGATCTATACTGCTCTGAGACTGGCCTCTCTTTCCGCCTTCAGCTTCCTCCTTGTTGACCCTGAGAGCTGCTGGAGCCCGGCCATGTCTTCCACCAACTTCCTTCCTTTTTTTTTTTTTTTTAATCATTTTAGGACTGAGCCCCCACCGGGTTGTGCATAGTGGTTGTGTGCAGGACTGTAGCCCACTGGGCTGGCGGTTCAAATCCAGCAGCAAGGCTGGGCCTCCTATTCTCACCACCGGAGGGCAGTGATGCCCCCAAAACAAAAAATCATTTTACTGGGGGCTCCTACAACTCATCACAATCTATACATGCATACATTGTGTCAAGTACATTTGTTGCCATCATCATTTTTCAAAACAGTTTCTTCCTACTTGAATCTTGGTGTCAGCTTCTCATGTTTTCCCCTCCCTCTTCCACACTCCCTCATCAAACGTTGATAATTTATAGATTATTATTCTGTCATGCCGTACACTGTCTAATATCTCCTTTTACCCACTGTTCTATTGTCCATTCCTCTGGGAGAGGATTATAGGTAGATCATTGTAATCATTTTCCCCTTTCTACCCCTCCTGATATGACTACTCTTAATCTTGGTCTTGAGGGGTTTATCTGTCCTGGATGCTCTGTGTTTCCAGCTCTCATCCGTACCTGTGTACATGCTCTGGTCTAGCCAGATTGGTAAGGTAGAATTGGAGTCATGCAAGGAAGGAGGGGGGGCGACATTAAAGAACAAGAGGAAAGTTGTATATTTTCTCAGTGCTATACTGCACACTGACTGATCATTCCTCCTTGAGACCCTTCTGTAAGGTGATGAACATTTGCCTACAGATGGGCTTTGGGTTTGCACTCTGCACTCTCCTTAATTCATAATGATATGTTCTTTTGTTTGGGGTCTTTGATGCCTGATACCTGATCTTATTGATACCTCATGATCACACAGACTTCCATGTGGGCTCTGTGGCTCCTCATTTAGATGGCCACTTGTTTATTGTCAATCCTTGAAGAGTCCAGATGCCATATCTTTGATAGTTGGGCACCATCAGCTTCATTCTTCTTTTTTTTTTTTTTGGATATCACTGCCCTTTGGTGAGAGTGGGATGCCCAGCCATGCTCCTGGAGAGCTGCTGCTGGATTTGAACCGCCAAGCCAGTGGGCTGCAGTCCCACACTATGCCACCAGGGTTCAGTCCCAGCTTTCTTCACTACATTGGCTTATGCACCCACTTTGTCTTTAGTGATCATGTTGGAAAGGTGAGCATCATGAAATGCCAGGCTAATAGAACAAAGTATTCTTACATTAAAGGAGTACTTGAGTAGAGGTCCAACATCCATCTGCTACCTTAATACTAAACCTATAAATATATGTAATAGAACTATGTCTCTATTGTGATATATACATATATTTACATATGCACATGCCCGTATTTAGGCCTCTATAAATGCTCTTTGCCTCCTAGTTATTTCCTTTTACTTTCCTTTTGTCCCACAATCATGTCACTCTCCATTTGAGTTTCAATAATTCCTCTTGGTTACATTGCCCTTGATCAAGCCCTACCCAGCCTCCTATACCCTCCTTGCCATTAATTTTATATCACTTGTAGTTCCCTTGTTCCTTGGGTTTGTTAACACCAATTTCTTTCCCCTGCCTCATCCTCTCCCATGGTCCCCAGAACTATTCCATTGATTTTTGATCCACACAACTTTGCACTGACTGGTCTGTCATCTTCCTGCATTTCAGATCCTGCATATGGCTGTGAGTCTGAGGAGAGACTTAAGGACTAGTATTGTATTATGGACTTGAGTTGGTCAGGGCTGGGACATGTTCTTGAAATAGAGCTCTTTCTAACACATATATGAATGTCACCGGATTTGATTCTCTCATCAATCTGGCCTAACAGAGACCTCAAATGCAGACTCATGAAGCCCTGGACCGTGGGTGGGGTATAGGCAAGTGAGGCTGTGCTCATTGGAATGACAGGGTGCTGCACGTATAGGGTTTTGACTGCTCCCACTGCTCCTGCTGTGGGCAGCCACCTTCTCAGCTGCTTCTGCTTCTGTTGTCTCCTCCTCCAGTTTCTATTACCAGCTCCAGAAGTTGGCTCCCATAATTTTTTTTAAAAAAAACTTTCCTCCATAAGGTTTTAGTGCTATTCACACAATACCCAAAGCACTTAATGTCTTCTTTCGTGGAAAACATCATAGAATACAGTTCCCAGATTGCAAACAACTTCTCTTCTTAAATCTGCCTTGAGATCTGTCTTGTGCATAAATTGGCAGTTAAGTCTGATATGTCTAGCAAAAGTGAGTCAAATATTTATCTTAGGTTATAGTATACAGTATAACTTTCTGTGCACAAAAATGGCAGAAACAGTTCTAGATAAAACTAAGACATCCATAACATACTACAAATAAAATAATAATAGTGATGTAAATGTCTTGATATATATTGCAAAGTGACACTCATTTGTCACCACAGGCCTTGAATTTTTGGTATCATAGACTTTATCAGTGTATGTTAGTAACTATGGGGAGTATACAAGTTGGATGTTCATAACCCTGGGAGTGACTCTGTGTGTGCATGTGTGTGTTGTGCAACCAAATTAAAATAAACTCACCCTCATTGACTTCCAGTAACCCCCGTGAGTCTCTGAGACTATAGTTCTTTACAGGAGTAGAAAGCCCCAGCTTTCTTCTGTAAAGCGGCTGGTGGTTTCAAACTGCTGATGTTAACATTTGAAAAGACATTATTTCAAAATTGATGATTTCAATAGGGTCCATTTTAAAAAGCAGTTTGGCAGCTTTATGGCACAGAAGAGCCCTGTGGAAAGGCTATGCTCCCATCCACCCCTTCATGCCCCACCCAGGCTCTTCGGTTATTTAACCATTTGTATTCCTGTCAGCATTTGCTACATACAGTTGATGAACTAATATTGACCAATCTCTGTTGCTCACATCAGGGCTCCCTTCCTGTGTTGTTTAGCTCCCCCCCCCCCCACTTTGTCCTTAAGGTTATGTGCTCCCATGACATATAGAACGATTTCACCTCCATAAGGATGCCCTATGTGCCCACGCTTTTCTTCTCCCCTTTGGCTGAAGGCCCTGGCAACCACAATAGATCTCTTTCCTGCCTCAATGGATGGGTCTTTCCCAGAAGGCCGCGTCATTGGAAACATGCACTTAGGTCACTTTCTTCCAGGTAGCAACAGGTCTCTCACTCAGGTCCCTTTGTGACTTTTCTGTGGCTTGATAGGTAATTTCTCGTCATGGTTGAGCAATCCTCTGTTGTATGGAAAAACCCCATGGGTGATCTGTTGTCCTACCATCCATCCGTTTGTTTAGGATTGATTGCATGTTCACTGCCACTTGCTCAGAAGCTGATAATCTCAGCGGGGTGTGGGGGTGTTTGCTTCATTTATGGCTCTATCACCAGGACCTGGAAGAGTGCTGAGAACACTCAGAACCTGTTTGCTGAGTAGACAAACGGATGTGCCTTGAGTCAAAGGTGTGTAGGGGGTGGTAGGAGGTAAATGGCAGGGAGATGGCTTGAAGAGGGAAGAAAGTTTGCTTTATTCATCAGTGGTCTAGTAAGACTACGCTACTGTTAGGAGCCCAAGCTCTGTGGGAGCAGCTGACAGATCCACCTGCTGTGCATTGGACATTCGCAGGCTGCCAGGACATTCAATGATGGAGATGGGAGAAGCTGTGTGGTGTGGATAGGTCTAGTTAAGGGTTTTTCCTAGGTCTTTCTGATGCCACATGAATGCTCTTACACACCCACCTACACAAACATCTAAGGATAGCATTTTAAAAATAATTGCTCTTCAAATTTTTATTTTAAACTATACAGCTGTGTACAAGAGTTGTAAAGGTGGCCGTGAGAGTCCAATTACTCATGAGAGTCCCAATTACTCTTCATGCAGCTTCCCCTGAGGGTCATGGCTGACCTCCATGGTCAGTCCAGTTAAATTCAGAAATTAAACTTGGGATTCTGCTATTAGCTGAATGATCCACTTCATTCAGACATTACTCGTGCTTCTACTTGACCTCCTCTGTTCCAGCATCCCATCTAGCTCCCACAGTGCAACAGTTGGACAGCATTTATTGTGGACACAGCTGCATGTTGTGAAAATGAGGGTGTAAGGTACTACATGCAGATGTGCCTGCTAGTGGAAAACAGAGAAATCCTTATTTCTCTGGGGCAGGTTCTACCAGGTATCTGCTCCAAGTTCTCTAAAGGCCTAAGGAAGGCAGACTGCTAGCCTAACATTAGGGTTTGGAAAGTCAGTGTGAGTCCGGCAGATGGAATGGTATGAGCAGATACTGTTAGATCAGGGGTCCTCCACTTTTTAAACAGGAGGCCACTTCACTGTCCTTCAGACCATTCAAGGACTGGACTATAGTTAAAATAACTACTATGAACAAATTCACTGCGGGCCTGGGATAAGTTGGTGGCTAAGCTAAAGAGACCAGACACCCCACTTTTTAACAATTTAACAACATCCTGCAGTGTCTTTAAATTAAAATAAATAGATTACAATACAAATTTTGCATCCTATGAAAATTTTTGTTGCTTCATATAGACCAAATTTTTAATCCAGAACCACCCCTCCCCCCAGTCAATGGTGTCATGCTTAAAATCTGGTTACTTTATGCTAAGCAGAACAGCAGCGATGACAGCAAAAATCACCCGGCGGGCCGGATAAATGTCCTCAGCGGGCCGCATGTGGCCCATGAGCTATAGTTTGAGGCCCCTTGTGCTAGATGTTGAGTAGCAGCAGAAGGAAAAGCCAGAGGTTGAGAGTGGTGAAGGAGGAGGTCCAGGGTGAGTCAGGTTGGGGAGCCCAAGGAACTGAAAACATGGTCTTATCATTGCTGGGGGCAAATGAAGACTCTCTTATAACCTCGGTAGGTATGTTTGCACTAAAATCTTCGGGCAGGCATGTGTAGATTAAAATGTTTATTCTATGATAGTCCACTTAGGTGTGTATATAAGAGCTCGGTCTGGGGTGTCATTTTATCAAACCTAGATATAAGAGGTAGGAGAGGGCTCCAGAGGAGCCTTGGTGGCCTCATGGTTATACTGTATGCTAATAGCCACAAGGGTAGCCGTTCAAAACCACCACCTGCCCCAGAAGAAAAAGATGAGGTTATCTACTCTGGTAAAGGTTACAGTCTTCAAAACCCACAGGGCAGGTCTACCTTGTGGGTCACGATGAGTTGGAATTGGCTTGATGGCAGTGAGTTTGGTGTCCTGGAGGCACAATGGTTAAAGTCCTAGGCTGCATACCACAAGGTCAGAGGCTCCCACCCACCGGCTGCTCTCCAGCAAGAAGACGGGCCACTTAGCTTCTGTACACGTGACTGCCTTGGAAACCTTTGGTTTCCACTCTGCCCTATTGGATCGATATGCGTTGGAATCAGCTTTATGCCTGTGGGTTTTGGCTTTTGACATTGTGGTGCCTAAGAGCATGGGCTTTGGAAAGGAACCCTGTGGATTGAAATCCTTAATCCAAGCTATGTGATTTGTCAGGGTTTTGTTCGTTTGCTTTTTTGTTTGTTTGTTTTACTTTTATGCTTTCTTTCCCCCTTCCACAAACAGTGAAACTTGCAGTGCTTACTGTATGACAGTGCTTACTGTCAAAGGACACATTGCTTCAGGCCAAGGTGCTGCACGAGGATCTCTGTAAAGTAGTGAAGGGCAAGGAGGTCACTTTGAAGATTAACATGCGCCTGATCGAAGCTATGCATCCCCTCATGTGCATAGGAAAGGTGGGCAAGGAAGAATGAAGCAAAATTCTAGTGTGAAGGTGGGGGGTGGGGGTGGAGTTGGGATTGAAAATACCGAGGACTGCTGGCAACACACATGGATCTGCTGAATTTGGGAAGAAGGACAGCCAGCATGCTCCTCAGAAGCGAGGGTGGGGAGACTTCATGGCATGGATCTTTGGATACGTTACCAGGAGAGAAAACATGGTCTTATCGTTGCTGGGGTGAATGAAAAAAGTGTCTGGAAAAAGGTAGGCTGGTAAAGTAGAGGTTGAGCAAAGAAGAGGAAGATTGTCAAGGACATAAGTGGACACAGCGGTCGTCACAGTAAGCCCACTCAAACGCAGCAACACTTGTGAGGATAGCAGAGGGCCGGATCCTCTTCCTCTGTTGGGCAGAGGGCTGCTGTGCATTGGAACCCGATTCAACAGCTCTCGACAACCACACCTCATCACGAAGGGAATGCAGGTGGCGATGCATTTCGCACAGTGCCCCAGACAAGACACAGCCAACAAATGTCAACTTTTATCATGCAAGAGATGCCCTGGCGGAGTAGTGGTCATTCGTTGGCCTGCTAACTACAAGGTCGGCAGTTTGAAGCCGCCAGTCATGCCAGGGGAGAAGGATGGAACTTTCTACTCCCATAATGAGTTCTGGAACCCCCCAGGGGCAGTTTTCACCACTTCTATAGGGTGGCTAGGACTTGGCCCCAGCTTGATGGTAGGGAACAAGCAAGGTTGATTCCACAGGGGTTGCCTACTTTGTGCCATGCTTGTATTTCTTAGAAGAAAGCCAAGACCGCAGAACAATATTTTTAAGGAGCTTCCGTGCTTCTATGTCTTGGTCCCCCCTCCACATGACGTTACAGCCAGCTATAGATAAGGAAAGTAGGCCTCAACACAATCCATAGTGTTCCCTTGAGTCAGAATTGATTTCATGGCAGTGAGCTTAAGGGTTTTTTTGGGGGGGCTTGCTACCACAGTAGACCCAACTTCCGTTTCAAATGCCTGGATTCGTTTGGATACTAATGGAACATGGACCAAGGCCCATTCCCAGTAAGAAAAAGGATGAAACGTCCATTCTTTGGTCCTGTCTAGAAGATTCATCTTTAGGGCAGTTTGGTTTCATGAAACTTTTTTTTTTTGTGTCTACCATGCGATGCCAGGCTTGCGATTATATAAGCTACTTGCAAATGCAGGCGGTTTCACACATTCCTATCCACTATATGCTTTGTCTGTGAATTCGGGATTTGGAGATGGGCCTTGGAGTTTGAGCAGACCAGAATCCACTTCTGGGACAGTGGGTGGATGGCCTCACCTCTCTGGGCCTCATCTGTAAAATGAAGATTCTAATGTTGACATCTTGTTGCGGCCCCGGTGTGCAGAAGATCACTCTTACCACGGAGTGGTCTTGTTTCTACATCATGATGTTAGCTGCCTCGAGTCAGCCTCCAATTCATGACAGTCCCTGCACTGTGGAACAACATGCTGCCAGCCCGGAGGCAGACTCCTTGTCAGCCGTGGAGCAGGTCGCTTGTGATCCATCGGGGTGTCATTGGCTGGTTTTCAGAAGTAGATAGGCAGGCCTTTCTTCTCAGTCCACCTTCGTCCGAAAGCTCAGATGAAATTTGTCTCGCATCTTAGCAATGCATAAGCCTCTGCTGACAGATGGGGTAGTGGCATTGCCTGGGGGGCATTCTGGTGTCTGCAGATTATCTTTGACGAAGCACAGATGACAGCATAGGTATACTCTAAGTCTCTCTCTCTCTAAATACTGCAAATAGGGGGACCTAGTGACATAGCGGACTATGCATTGAGCTTCTAACCACAAAGTCTGTGGGTTCAAACCCACCATCAGCTCCAGAGGAGAAAGATGAGGGTACCTGTCCCCAGGAAGGTTGAAAGTCTCAGAAGCCCCCAGGGGCAGCTCTAGTCTGTCCTGGAGGGTTGCAGAGAGTCAGAATCAACTCAAACACAGTGTCGTGTTTTTGAGCTTATCTAGAACTAATGATATATTATATATGTCTATAATGTATGCTATGTATAATTTAACCAAAGACATTGAGAATGAAAGAGAATCTTGCAAATCAATATTTGGGTAGATAGGGAAACTAAGATATGTGTTTTTCCAATACAAACTCTAAGAAGCGGGAATCATCACCTGGCTACTGCAGTTCTCCCCTGAATTACATTTGAATGTTAGTTGTGCTTCAGGGCCTGAAGCTGATTATGCTACTGACTTTAAGTAACTCAATGTCTCCATGATGACTTCAGACTACTCGATAGAACTCATATCTACACATCCAAATTGTGGTCAAAACATTTGTCTGATGTAGTTTCAAATTTAGTGTATGTATGTTGAAGGAGCCAACTTGTAGTACACACCAAACCCAGAAACCAACCTGTGGTCATTTCAAGACAACCACTCACCTGACTCTTACTCAGACGTCATGCCCGTGCACCCACAATTGCCCTCTCGTCAAGTGGCATTCTTCGAGCTGAACTTCCTGGGAGTATCGCTCACTGCTCCTCAGCCAAGATGGAGCTGATGTTTCTCTGAAAGGCCAGAGCAGGTTGGCACTGGGTACAGGACCACCGTCACAAAGCTACCAGTCATCAATATTTAAGTCGAGGCTCCTTAGCCATGCGGGAAGTATATGTGTCCTCTTCATGTGACCTCTCTAACTCCACCAGAGATACACTGTCTGAATGCAAGCATCTGTTGGAGAATGATCAGGTCAGTGAGAATGAGTGAACATCACCTTTTCAGCTCTTGCCCGGATGCGCTATGTTTGCCCTACAGACTAAGAGTTGTTGGGTGGTTACTCGCTACTGAGCCAGCGAGTGTTTACCTGTGCTCTGAGAACTGACAGGAGGTGGCAGGGTAACATCCCACTTCCCTTCAGGGACTGGAGACTCTCAATTGTCTCTCCTTTAATATTTAAGACGGATTCAAGAACCGCGCCCCACAATGAATGAACATGCCCCATGCAATGTATGTCCTTAACGGGTGATAACAAGCTGGTTGCTGGGTCGTACAAATTGTGCTTGACTGCTAACCTAAAAGTTGATGGTTTGAACCTACCTGGCAGCAGCAAACAGGCTTAGCAACCTGCTTTCTTACAGTTCAGTCAAGAACAGCCCAGTTCTACTCTCTAACACATGGGGTTCCTCAGAGTTGGATCAATTTGACGATAATATGTTTGGTTTTCTGTTCTTTTTCTTTTAACCAGCGTATCTGTCTTGGCATCCCAGACATTTAAGTTTATCTATTGACCTTCATAATGGAACTGGGCATCCCAAGATTTGTATTCTTGTTCCTCTTCCAGCTAAAACTGTTTTGTAGTTTTAGTTCCTGCCTGTAGACAAAACTGATGTAGACTTCCTCCATCTCAGTTTTCAAATCCACTAAATGGGCAGCATTATCTCTCCTTCACATTACCTCCCTAAACATTTGGTGGAGATAAAGAAGAATCATATGGCAATGCTAGCTTAGTAAATTAGAAAGGATATAGAAATGCAGGCAGAACAATTTCTTGGTAAGGCTTGATTCCTTCAGGACTTGCTTATACGGGATCTGTGACTATTTAGAAGGGGGAGTGCAAAAGTTGCCCTTTGCCCTACATATGAAAAGAGAGTTTGTTAAATAATTAAACAATGAAAACTAAGATATAAGATATGTTTAACCTACTTATGAGGATGATCAAGTTTCACAAACTAAGCAGCAGCCATTCACGAATTAAAAATTCATGAGTCATTCTTCTTTGTTCCCCACAGCAAGTCAGGGAACACCTCAATTTACCAACACTCAGCTGTTAACATCATCACTGGAAGAGAACTTTGTTGTTTGACTAACCCAGAGATTCCTAAACATTTTTGGTTTACCGACCCCTTTTCAGAAAAAAAAAAAAAGTTTTTTTTCTTACTCAGTGCTCCCCTGAATATTGAAAACTTTTGTACGACAGCTCATACGTAATCCAAGATAAAGTGTAGACATCTGCTTTTGCAGGCTTTCTGGATACTACAGGAACAGTATCACTCACTTTAGTCAACACTAGTACCTCAAAATTCTCCTTTTACAAATGACAAGAATGACTTCCAAGGATAGAGAACAGGCTCACATTCTCTCCCTCCACTCGAGGGTCAATGTCTGTACCAAAATCTAGCATCTGCCATCATTCCATGCCACATCATGGGCTGACTTGAGAAAAGAATACTTGTTTGGTTCCAACGGGACAAATCCTTTTTTCTTGGAGGGAGATCTTACACAGAAAGCATGGACCAACTCTGAGTAAAACAAGCAAAAAAAAAAAAGTCCCCGAACCAAACCACATTGTCCTTTAGTTGATTTGGACACATGGTGACCTTACTGTGTCAGAGAAGGACACATGGTTTTCTCTTTTAACTTTTCATTGTGAATGGGGTGAAAATTTCCCCAAACAGTTTTCCAATCCCCAGTTCACAGACTGTTTAATTCATGACATTGATCTCCAACCTGACAGCCTCACACCATAGCAGCACTCATCCCCCTCCTTAGTCACTTCTCTCACTTGCCTTTCTCCTTCCTTTCGACCCCTCCTGCCTTTGGAACTTTCTCCCTGGGCAGGTACTGCCCTTTGAGCTCCTTTCATTGATGGTTCCAGGGAGCCTGTGTCTCCTTGGTGTTACTGTTCACCTCAGAGGCCTGTCTATTGTTCAACGGGAAGGATCAGGAATATTCTTGATCAGAAAGAACAGGTTGATATTGGGCCTCGATTCAAGTCCTCCCTCAATGCAATAATACTTTTTCTATTAAAGTGGCATCCCATGATGCTCACCTTCTCAAGTGTGCTGAAGACAAAGCAGGTGCATAAGCAAATATGGTGAGGAAAGCTGATGGTGCTCGGCTATCAAAAGATATAGTGTCTGGGGAGATGCTCCATCTGTCTACTGATAGACTTCTGGGTGGGTTGAACCTCCAACCTTTCCCCTACTAGTGAAGTACATAGCTATTTGCACCATCAGGGACTCTTTTACTACACTTGATCTTAGCCAAAAAGTGGAGAAGCAATCTATCTCTTTTACTATCTAACAAATGTCTTGAGGGCAAAGATCTCATGATATCTTTGCACACTCAGTACCAAGCAGTCAAGGCTCCAAGTCAAGGATGAGTTTGTCAATGATGGGCTGCACAGCTGATGTTGAACTCACGCTCCCTTGGAAGTCATGTTGTTGTCAGGTGCTGCCTGGTTGGTTTGAACTCATAACAAACCTGCACACAAGAGAAGAAGACACAGCCCCATTCATAGTATCAAATCAATCATTTTATGATACTTCCCAGAATTTGGCACAATGAGAACACTTAAAAAAAAAACTGAATTGTCATGAGTGAAAACGTGAACCTAAATTCCCACACATTCTGAACCTTGTAGGTTAGGTGAGTTGGTTCTGACTCAGCAACTCCATGGACAAAGAACCGAACACCTCCTGGTCCTGGACATCCTCACATTGATTCTCCGCTTGAGTCCATTGTTGTCACCAAGTCACTGGGCCCAATCCATCACGTGCAAGGTCTTCCTCCTTGTTTCTGCTCTTCCACATCACCAGGCATGATGACCTTCTTCAAGGACTGGCCTCTCTTGATAACAAGTCCAAAGTACTGGACACAAAACCTTACCATATTTGCCTCCAAGGAACATTCTGGCTCTTCTCCTTCTAAGAAAGATCTGTTTGTTCTTTTGGCAGTTTACTATAGTTTCAGTATTCTTTGCCACACCCAAGTTCAAAATGCATCTATTTTTCTTTGGTCTTTTTATTCAATGTCCAACTTTGACATGCATATGAGGTAAGTGAAAATATTGGGTTGAGCCAGGTGCACATTAGTTCTCTAATTAACGTATTTGGTTTTCAACACTTTAAAGAGGTCTTATGTCATAGGCTTACCAACACAATGTGTCCTTTGATCTCTTGGTACTGCTTCTATAAGCATTGATTGTGGATCAAGACAACTTGAAATCCTTGATAATTTTAGTCTTTTCTCCATTTACCAGGATGTTCCCTATTGTTCCAGTTTTGAGGAGTTTTTGCTTTCTTTACATTGACCTGTAATTTGTACTCAAGGTTGAAATCCTTGACCTTCATCAGTAAGAGCTTCAAATCCTCCTCACTTTCAGCATTTGTATATCATAGGTTGCTAGTCAACTTTCTTTCAGTTCTGATGTGAGCAATGACTACATATTCTTCCATCTTCTTTTGATGCTTCCTGCATAATTCAATATTTTACCCTTAGAATCTTTCAATATTGCAACTTAAGGCTTGAATATTTTATTGAGGTCTTTTGCTTAAGATATGCATTCTTCCATTTCTAGGTCTTTACACATTTGATTATAACGGGGGGAGTGGGGCACCATGGTTGGATGGGGCACCATTACCTGCTTTCAAGGGAAAGTACTGAAGCCATTCTTCTTCATAAAATCCAGCTTCTCTATTTGTTCAGGATACAGATTGAATAAGTATGAGGAAAGGATACATGCCTGATGAACATCTTTCTTGATTTTAAACCATGCAGTATGTGGCTGTTCTGTTCTACAACTGCCTCTTGTTCCATGTATGAGTTCTGCATGAGCATATGAAGTGTTCTGGAATTTCCATTTTCCTTAAGGCTATCCATAGTTTGTTATGGTCCACACAACCAAATGCCTTGGCCTAGTCAATGAGACACAAGTAGACATCTTTCTGATAGTTGTTGCTTTTAACCAAGATCCATGTCCTATCAGCAATAATACCCCTTGTTCCACATCCTGTTCCAGGTCCAGTCTGAACCCCTGGCAGCTCTCAGTCAATGTATTGCTACAACCAATGTTGGATGATCTTCGGCAAAATTTTACTTGCATGTAATGTCAATGATATTGCTTTGTATTTTGTGATTCTGTTGGATCACTTTTCTTTGGAATGGGTACAAATATGGATCTTTCTCAGCCAGTTGGCTAAATAGCTGTTTCCAAAATTTTTTGGTTTAGTGGAGGAAGTGCTTCCAGTGTTCCATTAGCCTGTTGGAACATTTCAATTGGTATTCCATGAGATTTGTTCTTGGTTAATGTTTTTAATACAGTTTGAACTTTCACACTCATTTTTTCTTGCTCATATACCTCTTGAAATGGTTGAATGTCCACTCATTGTTTTTTACCAGTGACTACGTATTCTTCCATCTTCTTTTGATACTTCCTGCATAATTAAATATTTACCCATAGGATCTTTCTGCTTCTGTTTGTAGACTTTTAGTAACTGATGATGTTCAGATGCTCTCCATAATGTTTTCCAAGGCTAATTCCTCTCAAGTGGACAGCCTATTCCTTCTTTGTAGTTTATTCTTAGTTTTGAAGCTCTACTGAAACCTGTTCACTTTGGCTGACTCTGTTGATGTTTGAAATACCAGTGATATAGCAACCACAGTAGGAAAAACTGACCAACAAGTGGTAGACAGGTAGCAGCAGCTGACTCAAGTCTGGCAAATCAAATACAGAGGGGCAGGATCCTGTCTGATGGTGGTAAACAGGACTGGGCAACCATTGTGTCACATTATGGGGCAGACATAAGGACAGAGGGTGGTGAGAGGAACAATGGAAAACACTGAAACCACCAAACTAATCAACCATGGAGTGTCCCCACCTTGGGACTTCTTTTGGGGGAAGAACACTTTCCCCATGGTTTAAACTATTCTAATGAGACTTTTTGTTTTCTTTTATAAATTGCTTCCCCAAATAGAGAAAAGAAATAGGAGGCAAAGGGCATTTATAGAGGTCTAAATACAGGCATGTACATAGGTAAATATTTTTATATATGATGATGGGGAAATAGATCTATGTGCACATACTTATAGGGTTAGTATTAAGGCTACAGATGGACATTGGGCCTATACTCAAGTACTTCCTCAATGCAAGAACATTTTGTTCTATTAAATTGGCATACTCACCGACATGCTCGCTGAAGACAAAGGTGTGCATAAGCAAAAGTGGTGAAGAAAACTGATGGTGCCCAGCTATCAAAAGATGCAATGTCTGGGGTCTTAAAGGCTTGAAAGTAAACAAGCAGCCGTCTAGCTCAGAAACAAGAAAGCCAACATTGAAGAAGCACACCAGCCTGTGTGATCATGAGATGTCAAAGGGATCACGTATCAGGCATCAAAGAACAAGAAATCAGATCATGTGTGCCCACCATCCTGATATGATCACTGAGGACAAATGTGTGCATTAGCAAATGTGGTGAAGAAAACTGATGATGCTCAGTTATCAAAAGATATAGCATCTGGGATCTTAAGGGCTTGAAGGTAAAAAAGTGGACACTTAGTTCAGAAGCAACACAGCCCACGTGGATGAAGCACACCAGCCTGTGTGACCATGAGGTGTCGAAGGGATCAGGGATCAGGCATCAATGAACTAAAATGTATATCATTTTAAATGTGGGGGAGTACAGATTGGGGACCCAAAGCCCATCTGTAGATAATGGGACATTCCCTTACAGAAGGGTCATGGGGAGGAGAAGAGCCAGTCAGGGTAGAGTGTACCAACGATGAAACATGCTACTTTACTCTAATTCTTAAATTGTTCCCCTACTATGATCCCAATTCTACCTTTCAAATTTGGCTAGACCAGAGGATATACACTGGTACAGATAGGAATCAGAAACATGGGGAATCTAGGACAGATGATCTCTTTAGGACCAGCGGTGAGAGTGGTGATACTGGGATGGTAGAGGAAAGGTAGGGTAGAAAGAGGCAAGGATCTACATGTAACCTCCTCCCTAGAGTATGGACAACAGGGAAGTGGGTGAAGGGAGACCTCGGACAGTGCATGACATGACAAAATAATAATTATTTATAAATTATCAAGGGTTCATGAGGGAGGAAGGAGTAGGGAGTGTGGGGAAAATGAGGAGCTGATACCAAAGGCATAAGTAGAAAGCAAATGTTTTGAGAATGATGATGGCAACAAATGTACAAGTGTGCTTGACAACAGTGGATGTATGTATGGATTGTGATAAGAGTTGTATGAGTCCCCAATAAAATAATTTTAAAAATTGCTTCCCCAAACATCTCCACAATGCTATTATCTTAATCGGGCAGGAAGTGGGATCAGGATAAACCAAAGGGTACTGTAGAGATTGTGCATAATCATACAAATGAAATAGAAAAAAAGATGAAGAAAATAAGAAACAGCTATGAAGTTCCTTGAGGATAAGGCATTCTAAGATGAAATTTAAGTTTATGAGAGAGTTATTACTAAGAGAAAGTAATCAATCCTGTAGAGGATCTCTATTATTTTGGTCTATTGAATTTTTCTTTCATCCTTCCTTCCAGTCCCTTGTGTTGTATAAAAGGTTCTTTAGTGTAGATGGTTCAATGGGGTAAAGCTTTCCACCAAAAAACTGATAGATGATATTCCCCGAGGAGTGCTGCAGGAGGAAGGCCTGATGATCTGCTTCAAAAAGGTCACAGGCTTGAAACTCACACAAGGCACAGCTCTGCTCTTAAACATAAGCTTGGCACCCATTGTTTTATGTGTTGGGCTGATAACCGCCATGCCAGCGGTTAGCCCCACCCTCCTCCAGCCCCCTCCCCTTCACTCCTCCAGGGAAATATAGACTTTTCCCTCCTGTGTAGTTTTTCCATCTTGGAAACCCACGGGGCCAGTTCTAGTCTGTCCTTGGGGTCCCTGTGAGTCAGATTCAACTCTGTGGTGAGTTTGGGTTGGTGTGGGGACTCATGGTTGTAGTATATACTTAGTTGATTGAATAAATCTAAGAAACCTACTTATACCTTTTGGATCTCGATGTCTAGATGGGAAGAGCACACTTGACTCACAAGTTTTTTTTTTTTTTGTAAGAATGAAATTGATGCATGTAAAATTCCTAGCATGAAGCCCAGCAGAGAATGTTTAATAGACTTTAGTTCCCACCCCATAGAAAACAGGTCTCCGAGCTGCTGCAAATTTGCCAGGATAGTCCTTGGAATCTTCTTCCCACCCCCC
>PVJH01011834.1:56473-67144 GCA_004026705.1 Nesogale talazaci | reverse complement strand
TGGGTGAGAGGGGAGCCTGTGCCCCATGGGGTTTTCAGGGGCTGCCTTCTGAGCAGCAGACAGCAGGTCTTTCTTCCGAGGCATCTCTGAGTGGACTCACCCCTTCCACTCAGCAGCTGAGTCTGCACCTCCCTAACTACTGGCAACCCCTTTTGAAGTCTTTTCCGAACCTCAGTGCCCCCTGTAACAAGCAGATCACGCCCCAGGGTGGGATTCCTGGACTCTCCAGGGCCCCTTTCAGGCACCAGAGCAGCCTGGGGCTAGAGTTGTTATGGGTCGGACTACTAATGGCCAGGCCAGCACTTTGTCAAAAACCACCCTCCGTTCCAGTGGCCCCGCCCGGCAAAGACTCGCTCCTCATGAAGAGTTGCAGTCTCAGGAACTCACAAGGCAGCTACCCCGCCCATCGACCCCATGCCAGGGAGTTGGGTTTGATTTTGGTTGTGCACAGGCTCTGTAGAAGGCGTCTCTGCCGGTCAGCCGTCCACTTCATTCCTCTGCCATTCCCGCCGCACGTCGCCATTTCCAAAACCCTGGGTTTGTTTCGTGTGCTTTTCTTCTTCCCATCCTTGGGTCCTCCCTCGTCTGTCGAACTCGGTGAACTCGGAGCTCATCTGGAACTCTCCCCTGCTTTGTTGGTATCCTTTCTCCTCCCCGATCTCCCAGTTGTGTTGCGGGGCCTGCTTAGGGTCTCCTTCCCCTGCGTGAAGCGGTGAGCTCCTGGAACACAGGGCGTGTGTAACGTCATCTCCGTCGGTCAAGGCCAACACAGGGTGTCTCGGTTACTGCCAGCTGAACCAGGGCCTGGTGTGAAAAACCAGCCCTAGTACTACTGAATCTGATCTGACTCAACGTGACCCCAAACGAAGAGTAGGACCTGCTCCAGGTGGTTTCTGGGGCTGTTTAAGTCATCATGGAGTAGACTGCTGTATCTGCCCCTGTAGAAGCAGCTGTGGGCTCAGACCTTCCAGTTGGCAGCCAAGTGCTTTAGCTACTACGCCACTAGGGTTCCTTGTGGCCCGGCGTGGAGGGAATAATAGGTTAGCCTTATGTTTGCCATTTGTTTCTGAGCTGGTTTTGGTAATGCTGTTGTGTGCTTTTTAACAAAATCTTCCCATAGGACAGAAGATATCAATTTTTAATGAACATAAAAGTTACGTACAAGGAGTTACCTGGGATCCACTGGGCCAGTACATTGCTACCTTGAGTTGTGACAGGTATGCGAGTTTCCCAGATTGCCCCCATCGGGGTTTAATTTACATTTGCCGCAGAGGTATTCTTATTATGACTAAGCAGGTATAAATCATTTTTTTAGCTGCAGATCCTTTCCTTCTGTGTTGTTAAAAAAGCATTTTGTTTTACCATTAGTCTTAAGATAAAGTGACTAGAATTTAAGCGGGACACCATTGACCTGAGGGTGGTGGTGGTGGCGGTGGGGTTGTTGATTAAAAATTTGGTCTATATGGAGCAACAAAAATTTTCATAGAATGCAAAAATAGTATTGTAATATATTTATTTTAATTTTAAAATGCCGTGGGACGTTGTTCAATTGTTAAAAAGCAGAATGTCTGGTCACTTTATCTTAAGACATACTCACCCATGTCTGTTCTCGCTGAGGCTTTATTGACCGGGGGAAGGAAGGCAGGAAGAGCTTCCTAACTTCAAGTTGACTTTTAATTTGATTTGACCTTCACAGGAGACTTAAAAAAAAAAAACCCCAAATAACTGCTTAGTTGTGGGAGTGGACCATGTGTTTCACTGGCTGATGAGAGTGTTCTGATACACTGATCTGAGTGACAATCAATGAAATGAATATGAAAAGTAAAATTACGTTATGTGTGAGAGGATGTCTTGGTGTGTGTGCTTATTGGTATGGCTGCATTTCATTGCAGCCTTGGAGCTAAGAGTTAAAAAATAAAATCAGGGGCCATAGGCCCATGAATAGTTGAAATGCTCTTTATGAAGATCTTCTCTAAAATTACTTTTCAGGAAAGCAGGTGAGTCAAGATAACAATCGAAGCAATATCCGAGAGTTGATGTTCTTTTTAAAATTTTTTTACCTATACTCCTGGGGCATATCTATATGTGGTACTGTTCATTGTGTTAGCCCGGATAGACTAGAGGAACAAATTTCAGAGACATGCATATAGGTATAAGGAAAGGGTTTATATACAAAAGAAATGTGACACTAAGAAGGCATCCCAATCCAGTCCAGTGCAAAGTCATAAGTCCAATATTAACCCATATGCCCAAAGTCAGTCTGTAAAGTCTGCTTCCGACTCAGGAAGTCACAGCTCAGTGGGTGCAGAATTCTGGTGCTAGCAGGGGTCTTCCCATGGCTCCTCGCTTCCAGGGCTCAGGTCCATCAATAGCATGCCACTCCAGCTTCAGAGGTCTGTCTTCATCAGGGCAAAGCCGAGTGGTCTCTCCGCTGACTCCTCCAACTTCTCGGAGGCTGCATGTTGTGTTGCCTGTGGTTAATCATCTCTGAAACTAGCTCCCAACAACTGGGGAAGATAGCTTCTCATCTCCATGAGGGAAATATCGCGAGATTTCCCTGGAGTCTCAGGTGAAAGCCATGCCCACACACAGGCCTCATCGGCTACTCAGTGGCTATCTCCAGGCTAGACTCCACCCCTATGTTTCAATCATAAAATTAACATAAGCACATGACTGCCACATTCATGTTGGACATGTGTTTTATTCAGGCAGTCAGGAAGGCGGCACTTGGAGTGCCTGTGGAAAGAACCTGGATTCTCAAGTGACAGGGGCTTCCAGGTTCTCTCCTCCCCTTCACCCATCTCTGAAAATCGGGCCCTCCGCGCAGCACAAAGTCTGTTTCTTTGTAGCCATCAAATGACCACCCTGCCCTCCCTCCGTAGGCTGAAAAGTAGCACCAAGCCCACACCACATTTTTCATGAGAATCTCAAGCATTGAGTTAAAAGAGTAAAGCTATGGCCTTCCCTTTAGTTTGTATCACAATTACTTACGGGTGAAAGTCAGTTGCAAATGGCCGGTTCAACAGAGGGTGGGAGACCGCCTTTCTGCCCAGGCCATTTGGGTATTCATAACATCTTTCATAGACCACTCCCAATTATCCACTTGGGAATGAGCATGCTCTCTTTGGTCAGGCAGTTCATTAACTCGCCCCTGATGTGCTGGCTGGAACTGCTGCTGTTCAGCGAGGCGCATGCTGTTAGCGGGTCTGGATGATTTCCTTTCAGCGATGTTTGGTTTAGGCTGTAGACCGTTTCTGCATGCCAAGCACCCATGTCCTATAGGCTGCCAACCAGTTTCTGTTCTTCCTTCAGGGTGCTGCGGGTGTACACCACACAGAAGAAACGCGTGGCCTTTAATGTTTCCAAGATGCTGTCTGGAATAGGGGCGGAAGGAGAGGTATGCAATGCTTTGGTATTGCCTCTGAACAGGGTGTTCGTTGGGACGTAGGAAGTCCCAAGCTGCAAGTATCCTTGCCGTTAGATTGTTGGTCTCAAGCACAGGACCCCCTGAGATCCGGTATAAATTCACCCCAGACAACGAAGGCTCCATTCGCATGGTAGGCTGGTCCAAAGACAGCAAGGAGTTCTAGAGGCTAGCTTGAACTAATGGTATAAAATGGTGATTTTTGGGCTGAGCCCCGGTGGCGTAGTGGTTGTGCGCGGGACTGCGGCCCACTGGGATGGAGGTTCCATTCCAGCTCCACGGAGCAAAGGCTGGGCCTCCTACTCCCACCACCTGAGGGCAGTGATGCCCCCAAACAAACAAACAAACAAAATGGTGGTTTTTAACCTTGACTGGTTTGGGAAGTCGTGTGGGAAGCATTAACAAAATATATCGCTCTATTAGATCTAGATCTGATTCATTTTTTTAAGATCTAATGATTGGTGTAGTGGTTCCTTGCTGGGCTATGACCAACAAGATCAGCAGTCTGAAACCACCAACCTCTCCGTAAGAGAAAGACAGAGCATTCTCCCCCTCCCACAGGGCACTCTACCCTGTCCAAAAGGGTCTCCGTGAGCTGACGCTGGCTTGATGGCAGTGAGCTTGGGTGTTTGTTTTCACTTGACTCGAGGGCACAGTGAGGTTTGAGAACTGCTGATCCAGGAACAGCAGCAGGAAGGGAGAAACAAGCACATACACAGAGGTGCACACCCATGCGCACACAGCTTCATGAATAATTCCTCTTGCGGCGCTTCCTATCAGTACTTGATTTGTGATATGTTTTCGTTTCTATTGATGATAAATGGCAAAGAGCAATCACGGGAGTTGGTAAGCCTCTCATGTGAGTGCAGAGATTTTGGATAATACCTCGACGTTGGTTGTGTGCCACAGGTGAGAAGTTACCGGATGTTTCACGATGACAGCATGAAGTCATTCTTTCGGAGGCTCAGTTTCACGCCGGATGGGTCTTTGCTTCTCACACCAGGTTTGTTTAATAAGTGATTTTCTTCTCTACTGATGCACATGTCCCATAACACACAGTGAACCACCTTAACGTTCAGTCGTAATTTGTGTGTTCAGAATTGGTGCAGCTATCACCTCAATTTCATTTTTAAACTTTCATTTGATATTTGAATGCAAAGTTCATTTTCCTTAAGAATTTTTTGTGTTTGAAGAGCAAACTGGTTTTCTATTCCTTGGCTCAACACTTGTTGAGTGTTGAGAGTCCCCAAGAGTGTGTAAGTCCTGCTCCATCCTTCCCGCCTTTCCTAGTCCCTCCTCCCAACTGAGCTTTATCCCCAGGTGCATGCCATTGATGTCCTGTGGTCCGGAGAGTGCCAAGTGGGCCTGTCTATTGTTTGGCTGAACGTTGAGCCACGGGGGCTGGAGGAGTGGGAGTGGATGGGTGGATGAGAGTTAGAGTGACTGAAGGCTGTGGTTTCTCTGGGTAGTCTGCTTCTGTCTATCCTGTAAGCCTGATCTTTGCTCATATTGTGGGTTTTGTTCTACCTTTTTCCCCTGCTCCCTTCAGGACCTCTTACTTGTTCCTTTCAAAGCAGTTGCTGGGCACCATCTAGATCTTCTAGTCTCAGGGCGGTGGGGGCTGGCGTTTGTGTGACCCATTAGGCCTTTGGACCAAGAATTTCCATGTGGACCTTTGATTAGTAATCAGAATGTGGCATGTATGAAACCCCAATCTAAGACAATTGGAAGCTATAAAAAATGAAATGGAGGCTGAGCCCTAGTGCTTTAGTGGTAGTTTGGGGGACTGCGACCCACAGGGTTGACAGTTCAAATCCAGCAGCAAGGCTCGGCTTGCTACTCCCACCAGGGCAGTGATGCCACAACAACAAAAATAAATAAATAAATTAATTAATTAAAAAAAAAGAAATGGAATGCATCAAGATTGATATCCTAGATATTCGTGAGCCTACATGGTTGGGGCTGTTTTGAGTCAATTATATGGTTTACGACGCTTAGAATGACATCTCAAGAGGAATGCTGTCCCATGCATTGTTTAAAAGAGCATCCTAAGCTCTATTGTGGAGTGAAATTTCTTAACCTGGCTCTTCTAGTCATATCTCTCTTAATTTTCACCAATTGATAAGTTGCCACTCTGGCGATTAGGATGAGATGTCATCCTTGGCAGAAAGAAAGAGAAGTCACAGGACCATCAGAAGCTCTTGTCTGAAGAAGCAGAGGCTGAGACCAGAGGCACCAGAGGCTGTGGAATGGAGACCAGGATACGGAGCGGAAGAGCTGGGTCCTGTTAATATAACTTTTACTCAAATGCACACCTCCCCCCCACCACAAAAGCTAGGGATGAAGAAATTAAAGGCTTCTACCAACTTCTTAAGTCTGAAATTGATCAAACATGCACTCAAGATGTATGAATAATTGTTGGTGATTGGAATTTGAAAGATGGAAACTAAAGAGGATCAATAGTTTGAAAATAAGGTCCTTATGGGAAATGAAACTGGATACAGCATGATAGAATTTTTCGTTTTTCTTTTCTTTTTTTTGTGACATCACTGCCCTGGTGGGAGTAGGAAGCCCAGTCTTGCTCCCGGAGAGCTGCTGTTGGATTTGAACTGCCAACTCTGTGAGCCGCAGTTCCACACACAACCAGTGCGCCACCAGGGCTCAGCCTGCATGATCGAATTTTAGAAGACCCAATTATCGAACAGTATCATCGAGCTCATGTGCAAGTAGCATTTTGCTGAAGAGTCTCCAGCTGTGGTTGCAGCAGGACCTTGACTGGGAGCTGTCCGAGGATCAGACCGGATTCAGAAGAGGACGTGGAACTAGGGACATCGCTGCTGATGTCAGGTGGCTCCTGCCTGATGGCATAGAAAACAGAAACATGTTGACTTGTGTCGTATCGAATGTACCAAGGTATTCGACTGTGTGAATCTAAGCAAACTATGAAGCAAAGTTGACAAGAAGCACCAGAGAGCGAAAGGCAGAGAGAGAAAGAGAAACCCCAGGGGGAAAGGGTGAGTTGAAGAGTGCAGTTCACAGAGGAGTAAGCATGGGTGCTCAGCACAGACAGGAAAATGTTCCAGAACTCACTATGAGGTGGGAAAGCACAAAAGCACGATGATAGCGAGGTACCGTTTCAGTTTGGGGAAGAAAACTAAAAACTATTTCTGATGGGTATAAGAATGAAATTGTTGCCGGTGGAAAGGCCAGTTTTTAGAGCTTTTTGGAAAATAAGTCTCACAAAACAAGGTCACTGCCATCAAACCGATTCTGACTCTCAGCAACCGTGTAGGACAGAGTGGAGCTGTCCCTGTTGGTCTCCAAGACTGTACCTGTGAGAGTAGAAAGTCTCGTCTCCTGAGGAGCGGCTCGTGGTGTCGATCTACTGATCTGGCGGCCCAGCCTGTAACCTATCATCCCACCCGGCCTCCTGGAACAGTGGTCTGGCAGCAGCAAATGCATACACCTTTCCATCTGTCTATCCCATGTCTGAGACCGAATTCCTTTAACACAAGCAGAGTTTGTAAGAGGACAGGTTGGAAGGTAGATATTGCAATCATTGTTCTTCATGGTAAAAAGCCTAAAGAGAATGTGGGAACAGATTAGGGTGTATTCATACCAATGAATATTACCCAGTAGTTACAGAAGCATGTCGGAGCCTTATAAGTTGACATTCATGGAACTATTTGAGAAAAACAAAATGGGAAAAAGTATAAATACCACATTTTGAAAAGCATTTGGATGAGAAAACAGAGTGAAAGCCCACCATCTGTGTATAGCCTCGTGACCCGCGTAACCCATTGCACTGACTGTGCTGTCCTGGAGGAAACTTAGAAATGGATGAATGGGCTGCTGGCACGGACCCCTGGAAGACGGAAGAGTGAGATGAGGAGAAGGTAGATGGGCAGAAAAGTCATTGTTTAAAACAATAAAGTTTCCTTTTTAATACTTTCTCTCTGCCTCTTAATATACAAGTATATGGAATGGTCATGTGAAATTACTTATGTGTGCAGATATATAAAAAACATATTAATGTCAACTTCAAGGTCAGCAGTGTGAAACCACCAATTGCTCCTTGGGAGAAAGACAAGGCTTTCTACTTCTGTAAAGAGTTAACAGTCTTGCAAACTGCTCCCCCCACCCCCGGGGAGCGGTGTGCAGTTCTGCCCTGTCCAATAGGGTCATTATGCACTGGAGTCAACTCAAGGCAATGAGGGATTGAGGTCTGAGAATAGAAGAGCTCTCCAAAGCAGACTTCCCAGAACAAAGCCAGATGTATATATATATTGGCATCACTGCTCTCCGGTGGTGGGGGTAGGAGGCCCAGCCCCACTGCTGGAATTGAACCTTCGTCCCAGTGGGCTGCAGTCCCGCGCACAAGCACTGCGCCACCAGGGCTCAGCCCCAAACCAGATATTCTTTAAGGACTGCCTGCTTCAACAGAGGACTAGATCTCCTGACTGCTTCCTGGCTCCCTTAGGCAGATGACAAAAGGCCCGAGTCTCAGACTATGGAAGGCAACAGAGATAGGAAAGTAGGGCCAGAGGTCTAGATGAGCTCCGGGAGGCTGGGCCTAGGCAAGGGGTTGAGTATTAGACACGGGATGGAGTGGGTCCTAAAACTAAGGTCTTTGGTTGCCAGTGTTCCTGGCTGTAGGTGCTTCCCATCCAGGACTGAGTCCTGGAGGGAGGGAAGACTGGAGCAAGGGTGAGGCCAAGCAGTGAGAGAGTATCTTGGCCCTCAGTCATAAAAATGTGGTCCAGAGAGTCCATCTCTAGGGAGAAAGTGGCTTTCAAACCAATGTGCTTGCGTTTGTGTGTGTGGAGGAACAGTAATACACCAGCTTTCTTTCCCCCAGCTGGATGTGTGGAAGCTGGTGAAAATGTAACCAACACCACTTACGTTTTCTCCCGGAGAAACCTTAAGAGGTATGTCGGAGATCCCACGCCCTGTGGTGGCTGCCCCAGCGCCGCGCCCGTCCCCTTGTGAACCCGTGGTTTTCCCCGTAGACCCATCGCTCATCTTCCATGTCCTGGAAAAGCAACGTTTGCTGTTCGCTGCTGCCCAGTCTACTTTGAATTGAGGCCAGCAGTGGAAGCAGGTACCATCGGAGCCAGCCTGGAGAGGGAAGGGGAGGAAGAGGGGGAGGCAATTAATTCTAGGGTTGGTTCCATTTAGTCTCTCGGAAGAGGTGGAACACAAACTGGATGGCGTCAGAGTCTGCGTCTATTTTTCCCTCCTATGCTTTGCTTGTTTTGGGGCTTTCGGGGGTGCTGCTTGACCTTCCCTTCCTCTGGCCCCGTCTCACCACAGGCCCGGAGCTGATGAGCCTGCCCTACCGCATGGTCTTTGCGGTGGCTTCCGAGGACTCGGTGCTCCTGTATGACACGCAGCAGCCTTTCCCCTTCGGCTATGTGTCAAACATACACTATCACACCCTGAGCGACATTTCATGGTGAGTGGCTGCTGGCCCCCCTGCTCTTCCTTCTGCCCCCAGAAGGTCGTGTGCTGCTGTACGCAGTGGAACTTTGGGACTAAGACCGACTAGAGAGAAAGTGATCGCCTGCCGAAAGTCAGTGCCTGAAAACCCCAGGGTCCAGTCTGACCCTGATGCCGCTGCCATCAGGCTGGGGTCGGAAGTGCCCGGCAGCAGCTAAACAGTGAGTGTCAAATGAGCCAGACGCTGTGCAGGTTGCCCCAAAGCAGGTTAGAGTGTCGGTTGGTCGGTTGACAGCACCACTGGCTATCTCTCCCCCTCCCCCCTTTTTTTTTAAAGGAATCCGCATGGTGGGCAAGCCATCTCTAGTTTCCCATCCTATTTGCTTGCTAGCTTCACAGCAGCTGGTTTGATGCCCTTTAGATTTCCCTAGGGGTTCACCCAGCTTCAGTCAACTGAGGAGTGGTCTGAGGATGGGGACTGGCCAGAGCTGCTCCTCAGGAGAAAGCTCAAGTTCGTCCGTCTGTCAGGGCGAGCCGCTGGCCCCCTCCTCTTCTGTCCCACTGGGGGCTGTTCCTCCTTTCTGCTTTCAACCCTGGGCCCTGTCCACACCCTTTGATTCTGTCTTGACCTGAGTGGGTGCTAGCTGAGGTCCTAAGCCACTCTTCGCTCACTGATTTCTTAAGACCTTGAAGAAAGGTCATCTCTCTTTTAGAAGGGTGAAACCTGGCACCAGACAACTGGCATCTAGACAACTGAGGTGGGGCTAGGGCTGCTGGGCTAGTCGGCTGGTAGAGGTTCTGCACTACCATCCACCTCCCCAGTGTGCACAGCACAGTGCTGGCCCTTTGCTCAGCACGCGCACGCGGGCACACACACACACACACACACACACACACACACACACACACACACGGAGGCCATGGACCTTGTCAAGGAATTCTGACTTCTCTCTCCTGTTCTGGGATCAAGGTCTAGCGACGGGGCCTTCCTGGCCATCTCTTCCACGGATGGTTACTGCTCCTTTGTGACATTCGGGAAGGACGAGCTGGGAGTCCCTTTGAAAGAGAAGCCCGTTTTGGACCTGCGAAGCCCGGACACAGCGAAGAAAACAAAGGGCCAGACACAGCAAGGGTCCTCCCCCGTACCCAGATCAGTGGAAGGCACCCCCACTAGTAGAACCCAGGACCCCAGCAGCCCCAGCACCACCCCACCCCAGGCCAAGCTGTCCCCCGCCTCAGCCACAGTCAAGGACACACCCTCATCCACGCCCAGCCTCAAGGGCGCTCTGCCAGCGTCTGCCGAGGAGAAGACCCCACAACCCAGCGGCCCTGGAGGAAAAGCCTCCCAACCCCGCAGGGTCACTCTGAACACGCTGCAGGCCTGGAGCAAGCCAGCACCCCGGTAAGAGCTGCTGAAATTGTCCTTGTGGCTGTTACAGGTGAGATTCCAGCCAGCTGGCCTTGGATCCGAGGGTGTCTCCTGGTGTCTCCAAGGGTTTCCCGGTGCCCACCTGGGGGCTCCAGTGCAGACTTCCTGCTCATCCCCACTCCAGAGCACACGGGGCACCTCTGGAGGAACACCCCCTTCCTCCTCATGGACCCCTCTCCTCTCAGCCAGCCTTCTTGCCAGGCTCTAATCTGTGCTTTCCCTCCAGGGCTGGAGAGGGGTCCTCGGGCTCCCTCCACTCTTGTGTTCAGAGCCTGTTCCTATTACAGCCCCAGAACGGGGCCTCACTGCTGCCCACCCTCCCCCCCTCCCCCACCTCCCGTTTGGTCAGGCAGCAGATGGCCCTCTCGATCCTTGGTTC
>PVJH01011834.1:0-56373 GCA_004026705.1 Nesogale talazaci | reverse complement strand
AGACTCCAAGTCCATTTTGATGACAGTTTCCCTCTTCTCTTTTAAGCCCCTCGGATCACAGTTTAGGTTTGCAGGATAAGGACTCTGGGTTCTCCAGTTTCTGCTCAGAGCTGTAGACTGCCCTGGCGGATGCCGGGTACACTGGGTGGAACCACAGGTGCCTTTGAAAGAGCCGCTGTGAGCTGTAGAGGAAAGGCCTTTTAACTATCTTGGATGGAGAAACCCCAGCCCCACCCCCTGCCGCTCTCTCTTCTAGTCTGCGCTGTGGAGCATTCGCAGCTGCCATGTCTTCCTCATTTTCATAGCGAATGAAGCAAGTCTGGGTTTTCTAGAAGCACCGTGGCTGTCTCGGAGTCTCCCAAAGGAGGTGGTGTGTCAAGACAGCCACGAGCGTGGGCCACAGCTCCCAGGGCGTGAGCCCTCAGGGGACCACCGAAGGTGGAAGTTGCCATGACGCACGCGGTAGTGTGACTCGGTCCGTAAACATGATGTTGGGGGCGGGGAGTGGGGTGGGGGCTGGGGTGTTACGTGCGCCCACTCACAGAGAGCCTGTGCACAGAAGCACGGCACCCTCCCCGGCACTGCTCTCTGGGCCCAGCGCTGCTGCCACGGGGTGAGGCCCTCCCTCTCCATCGTCCCCTCGCAGGATGGCCGTTCTCCAAGGACTGGTCTCCTGAAATCAGCACGTCCAAAGTACGTGAGACCAGGCCTTGCCCTGCTGGCTTCCGAAGGAGCCTTCTGGCCGAGACACAGGGGCCCTCCTTACTCATTGCTGCCCATCGGGCCGTCCAGCGCAGTGTCCCACGCCTCGCCTAATGATCAGCGCAACTTTCAAAGTTCCTTCCCGCCAGTGTCTTCAGTTCGGATCGTACACAAATCCTGAACTGCGCCTCCCTTCTTTCTTACTCCAGGAGAATAAACTTGACGCCTTTAAAAACAGACTCGCCGCCGCCGGGTGGAACCCCGGCCCCCTCCACAGAGGAAGCTCAGTCAGGTAGGTGACCGTGTGCCTGGTGAGAGCGTCTTCTCAATGCCCTTTTTGGAAATGGACACAGCCTGGTGTCCAGGGAGTTCTGAGAGGCCAGGATTAGAGCAGCGGCATCATTGGACCCCAGCAGGAAGCGCCTCCTCCCATGGAGAGAGAGACAAACAGGGTAGGGCTGGGAGATGTTTGGGAATCCAGCTCAGAATCTGTTGACATTCTGGCTGGATCCCTGAGGTTTGTTGTGGGCCCTGGGCACTGTCCTGGGGACTGCAGGACCTCCTCCTTCCCACCTTCCACCTGTACCACCTCTTCCCCGATCATGGTGACCAGACAATCCCCCCCACCTCCGTGGCACCCACACCCTGGGTCAGCTAGTGCTCCCCAGCCACACAGGGTCTGGCCAACAATTGATTCCTTACCTTGACACACGATTTTTTTTTTTTTTAAAAGATCATTTTATTGGAGACTCCTACAGTTTTTATAACAATCCATAAGTCAATTGTATCAAGCACATTGGTGCATACGTTTCCATCATCATTTCCAAAACATTGTCTTTCCCCCCCAATATTAATACATTTCTTCAATTTTAATACAAGCATTTTAAAATAAATGAAACCATGATTTATTCATGTTATAAATAAGAATGATAGGTAAATGCAAAGATTACATGTTTTTTAAAAAGATCATTTTATTGGGCACTTATTCAACTCATCACATTCCATACACACATCCATTGTATGTCAAGCCCATTTATACATCTGTTGCTCCTCATTGAAAACATCTGCTTTCTACTTGAGCCCTTGGTATCGCTCCTCATTCTCCCCCTCCCTCCCCACTCCCCTCTCCCTCATGTAACCCTTGATAATTTATTATTATTATTATTATTATTTATATTTATTATTTATTATTATTTTGTCATATTATTTTGTCATTTCTTACATTGTCCAGTGTCTCCCTTCACCCTCTTTTCTGTTGTTCATCCCCCCACGGAGGGGATTATATATAAATCCTTGTAATCGGTTCCCCCTTTCTACCCCGTCTACCCTCCTGGTCCTGAAGGGATCATCTGTCCTGTGTTTCTGGTTCCTATCTGTATGAGTGTACATCCTGCCGGCTAGCTGGATTTGTAAAGTGGAATTGGGATCATGATAGTGGTGGGGAGGAAGCATCGAAGAACTATGCTTCGTTGTTGCTACACTGCAACCTGCAACCTGACTGGCTCATCTTCTCCCCACTTCCATTTGAGCCTTTGGTACCAGCTTCTCTTTTTTCCCCTTCCTCCACCCTCCCCCACCCTCATGATACATTGTATACCTTGATACATTATAAATTATTATTATTTTCATATCTTATACTGACCACTGTCTCCCTTCTCCCATGGTTTCTGTTGTTCCTCCTCCTGTGTGTGGGGTGGTGGTGGTGGTGGTGGTGGTGGTAGCTGTTGTTATGTGTTGATCAGTGCTATTGGCTCCCCCTTCCCCCGCTCCTCCCTCTACCACTCCCGTTTCTGTGCCTGAGGGTCTGTCTGACCTGGATTCTGTGTGTTGTTAGCTCTTATCTGTACCCGCAGTGAAAGGCAGGACTGGGGTCATGATAGTGGGGGGTGAGGAAGCCTCGAGGAACCAGAACAATATTATATATGTTACACGGTGCTATACTGCGCCCTGGTTGACTCATCCCTTCCTCGTGACCCTTCTGTGAGGGGCTGTCCCATTGTCTACAGATGGGTTTGGGGACTCGCTTGCTTTGTAAATGCCAGCTCTGGTTTTAAAGACACCCGGATGGATGAGCAGACCTTCTCTCCTCGTGTTGCAGAGCCGCCTGTAGACTCTCCGTGCTGCAAGCCCAAAGGAAAGCATCCCAGGCTCAGTAACCACAGTGACGGCGCCCCGAGTCTGGACCCCTGAGGAGAGCTGGCTCCTGCCCGCCTGCCCGCCCACGGGGACACCCCATGTGCACAGCCCAAGGGGGGCCGGAGGTGCCCAGGACAGGGCCATCAGCAGAGCAGGGCAAAGTCCTGTGTGGATTGCATCTTGTAACAGAAAGCACACGTGTCCCAATTTCCCTCCAGAACCGGGTTTGTTGTAGCCGGTATAGGTTATTTTCATTGTGGTAAAAAGTACGTGTAATGACATATGTTGCTTTTCCAGTAGACTCTCCATGGACAGCTTTGTGACATTGATTGAGCTCATCTTGTGCTCAGCTGCCCCCACTGGTGCTGTAACCCGCAGTGCCTCTAAGTGTCCCCTAGTCAGTGAGCCTCCCCCCTGCCCAGGTGACCCCCAGATGTTGGCCTGCTTCACGTCAGCAACCTCCTTCGG
Source organism: Nesogale talazaci (assembly GCA_004026705.1). Lineage (NCBI taxonomy): Eukaryota > Metazoa > Chordata > Mammalia > Afrosoricida > Tenrecidae > Nesogale > Nesogale talazaci. The sequence goes on along the minus strand of PVJH01011834.1, from coordinate 53,067 downwards.
CAGGCAGCGGTCTGCCTCTTGCCTGCCTTGGAGCCCTCTGTCTGGTGTGACAGCCTCCCCTTTCCCCCCCGCCTCCGCCCCATGTTGGCATCCAGGGCTGCATGGTTTCCTTTCTCTTCCTGATGGGGGGACAGTCCGTAGGTGGAAGAAGAACAGAAGTGAAACATAACGGAGCTTTTCTCTTTTCCCCACTGGTCCTTCGACAGGGTTGATAATGTCCTCTAGGAGGCTCCTGTCCCTTGGCTCTGGGTCCTAAGCTTGGCGTATTTAAGGGCGTGAGCCTTGTAGTACCAAGAAGACGCAAACTTAGGGGACGGGAGAACCATTCCTGCCCCGCACAACAAAACAAAAACTGTTCTCGAGCCAGCAATGTGTTTTTATAAATAAAGAAGATCTAAAGTATCATAAATGAAGCCGCGAGTTTTATTTTCACTTTGACTTCAGAGCTACATGGACGTACCGGCAGAGCGGCACCCTGCTCTGGAGCTGCAGTCTGTGACCCGTGGTAAGGCCTCCATCCTCCTGACAGCTGCTTCCACAGAACTTCAGTGCTGTCTCGGGACGTCGCCGGAATGACACCCCTTCCCCCCAGAATCCAGGGGCTTTGAGGAGGCACCTAAAGCCAGAGTCCGGGAAAGGAGCAGCATTTGAGGTCTATTCTGTTGCCTCTCAGAATGATATTTTCAGGTTTGGCTTTGAATTAGTTGCTAACTTTTGGGGAAGTTTCTGTTCACTTTCTGAATCGAAAGGTAACAGCGCTTACCTAGAAAGTCAATGAACTGCTCACTGCCATCGAGGTGAGGCTGACTCCGCGCCCCCAGGAGGCCACAGGGACGGGGCAGAAGGGTCCCTGGGGCTTCCAAGGCGCACCTTTCTCGAGCAGCTGCCGGTTTCAAATTGCTAGCCTTACTGTTAGCAGTCCAACGAGTAGCCCGCTACGCCACAACCAAGACTCACTGCCAGGTCAGCTCGTAGCCGCCCAACGGGACAGGGTGGAACTGCTTCTCTGGGTCTCTGAGCCTGTACAGCGCTCCATCCTCTGAGAGTGGCGACTGGTGGTTTCCAACCGCAGATGAGTAACAACTGCAGTGAGGGAAGCGGCAGGCTGGAGGTTGGGGGTCCCCCTGAAGTAGCCCTATAACATTTTGACCTATTTCCTTTCATTCTACCCGTCCGTCTTCCCAGGCAGATTACACTTTCTATACAATGAACCCTCCTTATAGGTTAACTATCTTAAGCCAAAAAGACCTCCCAACTTAATTTCCATAGCAACTGGGTCTCCGTCTTTGCTTCCTCGAGTCCCTAGGATGGCACGGTTTCTCCTCCTGTGGAGGGGAAATGAGAGGCATGGGTAAGGTGTGCGGAGTGACATCACGGGTAAGATTACAAAGTGGCATCCGTGACCCCGGAGGCCACCACAAACACCTCAGATGACACAGTGAGCACCCAGCCTCTGCTGACGGTAGGCCAGGCGGTTTGCTTCCTAAAGCCCGGCCTCTGCAGACCACCCACAGGGAGCACAGGCCCACTCGGCCCCCCCCATGCGACTGCTGCTGGAAATGTTATTCAGTGGGAAGTGGGATCCCTATGCAGACAGGGACCGACTGGAGAGCTGGCCAGCTTCACCCCCTCACCACAGTGGGGGCACAGCTGGGTCCTCCAAGCCCATCTCTTGAGCAGTAGCCCCAGGAGGGTGGCATTGGCAGCAACGACTCATCATTTGGTGTCTATGGGCTTACCAAGATGGTCAACGAAGGACTAGGTGATGTTCCTAACCGTGCGGGCCTATCAGAACTGCTGACTGGGGGAGCCCAGAAGGGAGCCGGAGAAGCCCACCTCAGAGGGCATGGTGGCTCTGTGGCTGCCCGCCCTCCCCGCGTTGGTGTGAGGCCGGGTACGTGGGGTCTCTCCTCAACAGACACACTGCCTGCTGCTAGTTAAGGAGGGAAAACTTGACTTGTGAACCCCCGGGGCGGGGCAGTGTGCTGAGAGTGACAGTCCTGCCCCTTGTCTCTGACACAGGAGTTAGGGATGGGTCCCAGTCAGCCCTGGTCTCATCCCCAGTGTGTTCGCAGCACATGCCATCTGTAAGTGGTGCCACTCCCCCTTGTTGCAAAGGGCTCAGTGGCCATGTGAGCAGCACGAGGTATCATGTGGAGAGAGAGGGGGCGTCAGGGTCAGGGTGGAGACTGCCAACATCCTTCCTGAACTTTGTCTCCATCCCTGCTACCTTTTACATGTCTGTGAATGTGTGCAGAGAGGCAGGCACGTCTTAGACTAGTTATGGATCTCCGTTGCTTCATCAGAAAAATACGGTGTTGCAATAGGTCTCTTGGGCATTGCAGGAGGAGATGTTGAATGAGGTCGCAGGAAGGTAACCAGATGGTCATTTTCCATCCCTTGTGGGCCTGGGTAACCTGTGCTTGACCAGGAGGCTCAGTCCCACTGTCTTCACTAGGTCTGCCCCCACTGGTGCCTGCTGCCCTTGAAGGCTAGAGCAAAACTGCAGAGGGACTGCTGTCTCAGCTGCTGCCCTCCAGTGCCTGGCCCCCTGGTACCACAGTGCCTTTAGGCACTGGCTGGACTGAGGGTAGAGCCTTTGCTCTAGGGGGTGCTTCAGGGGTGAGGAAGCCAGAGGAGAGGATTAGGAGAGGAATACACGGACAGTCCTTTGTTCATTCTCATTCAGGAACAAAAGAAGCATCTCTTATGTGGAGTCGAAGTTCTGGTTGAGGGAAGCCAACATGAGACTAATGAAATGAGGTCATTTTAGAGAACGACCGTGGAAGAGTTGGAAAGCTGGAGTAGCCTACACGACGCTGAAGTGGCTGAGCGTCAGGCTGCAGTTAGCAGTTCGAGACCACCAGCTGCTCCAAAGGAGAACGATGAGGCTTTCTGTTCCCATAAAGGATCACAGAGGCAGTTCTACCCCATCCTTTAGGGTCTCTATGAATTGGAATCGACTCAGGTGCAGTGACTGGTTTGGGGTTTTAGAGCAGTCAGTTGCAAGATCAGCAGTTCAAACCCCCCACGAGGCCATGGGTTCCCATAGAGATTTACAATATCAGAAACGGACAGAGGCTGTTGTACTCTCCCCACAGCATCGCTTGGGTGGGCATGGACTTGATAAAGTCGGTTCCCGAAGAACTAGAGAACAGCGAAGGTGCTGGGGTGGAGGGCACGGGTTCCTGAGGGGGGGGCGGGGGCCTTCTTCCAAAAGGAAGACAGCCAGGAAAAGTGGACGGAGCCCAGTTCGGCCCCGATAGAGACCAGGTCGCCGTGAGATGACTCTGACTCCTCAGGGGCGGGTCTGAGGCTGGTTTTCGACAGTAGCTGAGCCGCAGGCTATAGTGTGGAATAAGGGCTCGTCTTCACGTTGACTTCCCGTTCCAGCTGGTCAGCGTTATCGAGCTGCAGGAAAGAAAATGACTTCCTTTAACCTGGATCCATGACAGATGTGCTCTTTTTGATCCAAATCTTGGCTCAGAGAGATGGTGTAAAGGTGCTGCAGGATGGGAGGAAGCTCATTAACTGCAATATGCAGATGATGCCGAATGGAGTAAGTGCTGGAGCCCTGGTGGTGGAGTGGTTCTTTGTTTGTTTGTTTGTTTGTTTTTTGGAGGGCATCACTGCTCTCAGGTGGTAGGAGTAGGAGGCCCAGCCTTTGCTCCGTGGAGCTGGAATCGAACCTCCATCCCAGTGGGCCGCAGTCCTGCGCACAACCACTACACCACTGGGGCTCAGCCTGGTGGTTCTTATCCTTGGGCAGCTGGAAGGTCAGCAGTTCGAAGCCACCAGCTGCTCCTTGGGAGAAAGGTGGGCTTTTTACTCCAGTGAAGAGTTACTGTCTCATAAACCCACGTGGGGCTATTCATTGTGGCCTGTCTCTGAGTGTCTGAGTCAGAATTGATAGAGAATGAGGTAAGTACACGAGTAAGCCACTGGGGGGCAATGTTGCTAGCCCTTCCCAGTCAAATTCATGAAAGCCAGGGATGTTTGAAGGGAATTTTAAAAGCCCGGCTTGCAGAAGCTGTCAGATGCCATGGAGTCGATTCTGACTCCTCGTGTGCCCTCTTGATGCAGTTGGCAGCTCCAAGGCGTTCCTAGGGTGCAAGTCTTTGTGGCCGCCACACCCCCATCTTTGGGGAGCTGGTGGGATGGAGTCACCAACCCTTCCGTTGGGAGCCAACTATGGAACAGACAGCTGATCACCTGCGGACACACACATATGCACACACACTGTGAGTGCGAACGTGTGGGTGGAAAGCTAGACACCCCAAAAGGAGGCCTGGTGGCACGGTGGGTAAGGCACTTCGTGACCAAGCAGATGGTAGCTGGGACCCACCCGCTGCTCTCATGAGAAAGACGCCGCTGTCTGCTTCCAGAGAAACCCTACTGACCAGAGTCGGAATCGACTTCACAGCAATGGGGGTTTGGGTACCACTTAGTTTATCATTTAGTGTATCATTTAGTTTTATGGAAATAAACCTCAACCTTCCCACTTCTTGACAGATCTATTTCTAGAGCTGCAGAATTAGAAATTCCTCCTTCCTGCTCTCCACTCACTTCTCATTCTCGGGACCCTCTGGGACAGGGCAGAGCCACCCTGCAGGGCCCCCAAGGCTGCGTCTCGATGGGTTATTTTAGGGTACAAAAGAGACTCCTGTAATCTCCAATAGAACTTACGGGGAGCGTTTATCATGTTTGAAGAGATTTAAGAAGGCAACACAAAGAAGGTTCGCTATCCGGATGAGCACAAGGTCATAGTGGTTACAGTCAGGAGGGTGGTTACACAAGGCACAGGCCAACGGGCGCTGTCACAGATTCATGGTTGCTGCTGGCAGACCAGTCTATCACAGATGGGGACAGATGGGACAACAGTCGTGGGAAGAGGGCCCTGGCTGAGATGTGTACATTATATTAGAGACAAGCGTTTACAAGATTCAGTCCAGGATCTTCTCACCCAAGCAGTCACGACATGGCTGACAGAGCATGACTCATGACTCTGCAACCCCCAGTGCCACCTATCCAGGACCCAGATCTGCAGGACCCTAAGAGAGACTGCCTCTCCCCCACTGACTGACCGGAGGGGGTAGAGATACTCCACATTCCAATGCACTCTGCTTGAGAGTGCAAAGTCAACAATCAGAAGGGAATTCAGTGGAGGCTTCCTCTCGGGGTGGGGGTGGGGGTTTCTGCAAATGGATTATGGAGTTTCAATGTCATACGTAGCCTTCTACAACTGGGATGCGCAGATTTTTAAGCTCTAATACAAGATGTGGGAAGCCTTGTCTTTCTCCTGGGGTGGATTCAAGACCCTTGACCCTGTGGTTAACTGCTCAGTGCTCCCAATTGGAGAAGAGAGACTTGACTCAGTCTCCAAGACAATGATGACGAACAACTGACAAGACAAGATGGCAGCGTTCCAGGAACTAGAGGTGCTGGAAGAGAAGCCACATGGTCTTACCCTGATGGAACCAGACCTCTGAAGCTGGAGAAGCCATGTGGAGACCCCTGCCAACGCTGAGAGTTTCTACCACCACTGAGGTGCAGGGTGGCTCTGCCCTGATGGACCCTGAGGAGGAGCCATGGGAGACCCCAGCTAGCGCTGGGGTCTGCACATGCTTTGTGAGTCAGGAGATTTTATAGACTGGTATTGGACATATGGGCTAATATGGGACTTATGACCTTGGACTGGACTGAGTTGGGGTCCTTTCTCAATGTCCCATTCGTCTTGTATATAAACCTTTCCCTTATATCCATATGTGTGTCTATGAATTTGTTTCTCCGGCCTATCCGGACGAACACATTATGATACCAGGAGTGGGGTACTAGAGAAACAAATCATAAAGATGGAGAGTAGATGTTTGTCTGACTTCTGCTGTCCACTTGGCCTCCCTGTTGTTGCTCCGTGCCATGGAGTCCCTGCCAACAGTGACTTTTCACAACAGAAGGAAGCCCTGCTTGGTCCTGTGCCATCTTCACAATCGTTTCTTTTCTTGAGCCCATTGCTGAGGCCACTGTGTCAGTCCATCTTCTCGAGGGCCTTCCTCTCCTTCAGGGCCCCTCTGCTTTACCCAGCAGGAGCTTCTTCTCCAGGGACGGGTCTCTCCTGACAACATGTTCAAAGGATGTTAGACCGAGTCTCACCATTGTGACCTCGAAGAAGGTTTTAGCTTTTAGCTTTACCACTGACTAGTGGTTGCTTCAATGCGCTTCTCCAACACCACACTTCAAATGCATTGATTCTTTTTTTTTTTTTTTTTTTGGTCTTCCTCTTTCAGTGTCCAACTTTCACATGTGGTCTGTTAGATCAGGTTAACTAGAGAAACAAATCCAGTGACACTCATATATGTATGAAAAAACCGTATTTCAAGAAGTAATTATATATCAGGCAAACATTCCAGCCCAGTCCAACGCAAGTCTGTAAGTCTGATATTAGTCCTTTCGTCCCTCTTCAAATTCACGAAGCCACATGCAGTGCTGCAGAATGCAGGAACATTGCTGGCCAATGGTGTAAAGTCTCTGTGTAACTAATGGGGGTGGACGTATCTCAGGGCTCCAGGAAGGCAGGGGCCGGGGGGGGGGGGAGGTTCCCAGGATCCTCCTCATGTGAAGGCATCCCACGAGGAGGCACCATTAGGCTATAACTGACTAACAGGCTAGATTCCATCCCTGCACTTAAAACAATCATTTTATTGGGGACTCACACAGCTCTTATCACAATCCATAAATGCACCCATTGTGTCAAGCACTTTTGTCATTTGTCGCCATCATCATTTTCAACATTTTCTTTCTACTGGAGCCCTTGGTGTCGGCTCCTCATTTCTTCTCCCTACTCCCCATCCCTCACAAGCCTTTGATAATTTATATATTGTTATTATTTTGTCATGTCTTACACTGTCCGATGTCTCCCTTCACCATTTTTCTGTTGTCTACCCCCCAGGGAGGGGGCTATATGTCAATCATTGTCATCGGTTTCCCCTTCCCCCTCCACCTCCCTACCCTCCTGGTATTGCTACTCTCATTATTGGTCCTGAGGGATTTATCTGTCCTGGATTCCCTGTATTTTGAGCTCTCATATGTACCAGTGTACATGGTCTAGTCATATTTGTAAGGTATGGAGTCATAATAGTGGGGGAGAGGAGGCATTAAAGAACTAGAGGAAAGTTGTGTGCTTCATCGGTGCTATACTGCTCCCTGACTGGCTTTTCTCTTCCTTGTGATCATTCTGTGAGGGGATGTCCAATTGTCTACAGATTGGCTTTGGGTCTCTGTTCTGTACCCCACCTGTGTTAGTCCAGGTAGACTAGAGAAACAAATCCGCAGAAACTCATATGTGCATAAGAGAGAACTTTATATAAAAGGTAATTGTAGGGCTGAGCCCTGGTGGCATAGTGGTTGTGTGCGGGACTGCGGCCCATTGGGACGGAGGTTCAATTCCAGGAGTGGGGCTGGGCCTCCTCCTCCCACCACCGGAGAGCAGTGATGCCCCAAAACAAAAACAAAAGCAAAAACAAAACAAAAGGTAATTGTACATTAAGAAAACATCCTAACCCAGTCCATTTCAAGGTCATAAGTCTGATATTAGCCCCTATGCCTGATACCAATCTATAAAGTCCTCTTCAGACTCATGAAACACATGCAAGGAAGCCAAATGCAGGAGGTCACAGCCAGTGGGTAGAAAGTCTTTGATCCAGGGGCGCTGTACACATCTCAGCGCTGGCCAGGGCTTCTCCTGCTTCAGAGGACTGGTTGCATCCATGTGACTTCTCCTCAGGGAGGTTTGCCAGGGAGCTAGCCTTGCCAGTCAAAGGTCTCTAAGGGAGAGAACTGAGAGAGATAGGGTGTTCTGTCTCCAAGAAGAAAGTACCGGATTTCCCAGAATTCTCAGGAGTAGACCATGCCACACAGAGGTCTCATAGGCTGTCTCCAGATTGACAGGCTAGACCCCACCCCTACATCTAATCGTCAAATTGACACCAGCTTAGGTGGCTCTCACATCCCCTCATTCACACGAGATGATTTTTTGTTCTGGGTCTTGTTGCCTGATACTTGATCTCATCGACATTCCCTGATCACACAGGCTGATGTTGTTGTTTTCTTCTCCTTCTCCTTCTCCTTCTCCACTGCTGCTTCAGGGAGCGGGCGCGGGGCAGCTCACTTCAAGATGTTGTCATCTTGGGCTTCCGCCAGTTCCCTGGCCATGCACTTCAGTTCCTCCTGCTTCTTCTTCTCCTCCTACAGAGGCTTCAGGTAACTATAGCGCTTGGCTCTGTCGGCAGTAGTGGGTGGGCTTGATGAGCATCGAAACCTGCACAGGGGGTGGGGTGGGGTGGGGGGCACCATTTTGTACCTGACCTTCGCCCCAGAAATCTTGATGTGCTTCTTCCATGTGGACTTTGTTGCTTTTCAGCTAGATGGTTGCTTCAAATATTTAGACCCCAGATGTTATATCTTAAAAAAAATCATTTTATTGGAGGCTCATCCAATTCTTATCAATACATACATCAATTGTATGCAGACCACATATGTAGATTTGTTACCGTCATCATCCTCGAAACATCCTCCTCCTACTTAGGCCTTTGGTATCAGCTCCCCATACTTCATTTTATTTATAAATTGCTTTGGATGGTACTGACCTTTTCACAATAGTCAGCTTTCCTACCCTTAACATTTATGTTGCCTCTCTTGCTTGTTTGTGTTTTTCATAAGAAATAAACAGTTAACTAATCTATAGAGCAGTGAAAATGGCTCGGTGCAACTCACTTGTGTGAGACAGTAGACTGGCAGTCCTTCAAGTCGTGAGGGCCGCCGAGCAGTGGTCTGTAGAGCAATTCAGGCTATCCGGCCACAAGCAGCAAACGGCAAAGCAGGTCACCAACAGTCAGCCAGATGACAGAGTCCAACTGTCCCCAGCTCAAGAGATGTATATTCTAGGAGCGTGGCGAAGCAGGGCTTGAAGGAAACTCAACTCACAGCAACACAGTCCACGGATTAGGTGTCCCACGGGTAGTGTCGCTTGAAGATCGAGGCACAGGACGAACAAGGCATCTAGCTAGTCCAAAGATCCAAGAGCAAGAGGGCCAGAGCAGGACTGGCCGAGCATTTCTATCTCCGCCCTTCATTTGATCCTACATGTGTTTGTTGGCCATGTTGTCACAACAAACCTACCTATCGTCTTTGACCATGTTGGCACAACAAGCCTGCCTATCACAGTGCACGATATGAAACAGTAATAACTATTTGTAAATTATTAAGGGTTAGTGGGGGAGGGGGAGTGGAGAGAGAGGAAATATGAGGAGTTGGTACTGGAGGCTTAAGTGGAGGAACGATGTTTTCAGAGTGATGATGGCAACAAGTGTGCAAATATGGTCTGCATGCAGTTGATGTATGTATTAATCATGATGGGAGTTGTGTGAGCCCCCAATAAAATGATTAATTTTAAAAAAAAGGAGGGACTGAGCCCTGGTGGCGTAGTGGTTGTGCGCGGGACTGTGGCCCACTGGGATGGAGGTTCAAATCCAGCAGCAGCTCGACAGGAGCAAAGGCTGGGCTTCCTACTCCCACCACCAGAGGGCAATGATGCCCCCCCCCAAAAAAAAACAAAAAAAAAGGAGGGGAAAAGGGGTACTTATACCAAGGGCTCAAGCAGAAAATATTTGGAAATGAAGATGGCAACATGTGTAGAAATATGCTTGATACAAATGATGTATTGAATGTTGTAAGAGCCCCAGTAAAATCATTTTTAAAAATTAAAAAAAATAATTTCCTCCAGAACAGATAAGCTCCTCAGTACCAATAATGGGAGTAGTGATACCCAGAGGGTACGAGTAAGGTGGGGACCAATCAAAATGATCTACATATAACTCCCTCCCAGTTGTATGGATTTTAGTAAGAGTTGTATGAGTCTCCAATAAAATGATTACAAAAAATATGGATTCCTTTCAGATATCAGAAGTTCAAAAGCAAGCAAAAAAATTGACATGAAAGAGAGTGGACAAAGTGGAGACCCAAAACCCACCTGTAAAATAATTGGACCGACCCTCACAGAAGAACCCCTTGGCAGGTACATTATATCCAGAGTGTGGCATAGCACTGATGAAATGTAGAACTATCCCCTAGTTCTTTACTACTTCCTCCCCTCACCATTATGGTTTTTGCTTTACCTCATTAGTCTTATTAGACCTGAGCATGTTCATTTGTATAATTAAGAGCATTGGAAGCATGAAAGCCCAGATAGATAACCCTTCAAAAACAGTAATAGGAGTAATAATTCCCTGAGGCTATAGGAAGAGAGTGAGGAAAGAGGGGGAAGCAATAACTGATAGCAATAATGACTGCATATCCCCCCACAAAGGGCACAGATAATAGAATTGTAGGTGAACAGATATATTGAATAGTGTAAGATATGGCAAATAAAATAACATGTAATATATGGTAATAACCAAGGTTCTTGGGGGGTAGGGAAAAGGGGAGCTTATTAGAGAATTAAAGAAAGTCGGTGTTTTGATGCTGATGGTGGCAGTATTTGTACAATTATGCTTGATTTAATTGAATTATGGATTATTATAATATCTGTAAGAGCTCCCAATAAAATGATTAAAAAAATACTATTCCGCTGAGCCCTGGTGGTGTCGTGGTTGTGTGCGGGATTGCAGCCCACAAGGTTGATGGTTCAAATCCAGCAGCAGCTCTCCAGGAGCAGGGCTGGGCCTCCCACTCCCACCAGGGCAGTGATGCCACACACAAAAAAAATACGATTCCTTTGATTTCCTTTTTGTTGTCTAGTAGCTCTCCTTAACACTTGTCTGGTTTCTGTTCACAGAGGGAAGGTTTTTTATTTCTCTCCAATTAGCAAGATATTGGTTATGGGTTTTGTATATATGGCCTTTATAATGTTGAGAGAGTTTTCTTCCATTCCTATTGTGAAATGCTTTTTTTTGTTGTTGTTTGATATGATTATGTGGTTCTTATCTTTCGTTGACATGTGGATTAACTGAATTGTTTTTCCATTATTGAGCTATCATTGTGTGCTAGGTATAAAACCCACTTGATCATGATATATATTTAAATAAAAATATATTAAATAATATTTCATTACTGAATTCTATGGGTAGCATTTTGTTGAGAATTTCTGCATCTATGTTCAAGAGGGATATTGATTTATAGTTTTCTACTTTGATTGTAACATCTTTGTCTGGTTTTGCTATCAAGGTTATGCTCATTTCATAAAATGAGTTTGACAGTTTGCTGTCCTACCAGACAGTAATTGGTGTCAACAGTTCTCTGAATGCTTAGATTTCCTCAGTGAAGCCATCTAGCTCTGAATATATATGTAAACTCTTTGTCTGTCTGTCTGTCTGTCTCTCTCTCTATATATGTGAGTTTTTTTTCTTTTTTTCTTTTTGTGGCATCACTGCCATGGTGGGAGTAGGAAACCCAGCCTTGCTCCTCAAGATATGAGTTTTTAAAGACTAATTTGAACGATTTCTTCTTTCATTATGGGGTAATTGGAAATTTTCTATCACAGTCTAATAGTTTGGGAAGATAGCGTACATCTAGATTTTTTTTGTTTCATCTAAGTTTTTAAATTTGTCAGAATATAGTCTTTGATAATAATTTGTTATTATTATTTCATTTGGAGCTGCTGTCGTGTTCATGTCTTTTCTGCCTTTCACGTCTTATTTTGGTATTTGCATCTTTTCTTTTGTAGTGGATTATTGATTTTTTTAAATCTTTCAAAGAACCTACTTTTCCACTAGTTTACTTTTTCCCTTTTCCAATTCATCAAATTCTGCTCTAATTTTTATGATTTCTTTTTTCCTGGTGACTGAAGGTTTATTTTGTTGCTCTTGTTCCAGTTGTTGAAGATATTGGGCAACAGTGTTAATTTTGGTTCTCTTCCTTTTTCATGTGTGTATTTATTGCTGTACACTGCTCTCTGATAACTGCTTTGCTGTATCCCAAAAGTCTTGGTATGTTGCTTTTTCATCCTTATTTAACTTAAGGACTTTTTTTAGTTCATTTGTTATCTTATGGGTTACCCTGTAGTTTTTAAGCAGTGTGCTGTTCAGTTTCCATGTATTTGAACTTTTGCCCTTGATCTTCCTATGGTTGATTTCCAATTTTATAGTATTATGGTCTGACAAGATGGACTGTAAAATATTAATTTTTTACATTTGTTAGATCTTGCTTTGCATTCTGGCATGTATTCTATTCCCGACTATGTTCCATGAGCACTGGAGAGGAATGCATATAGTACTATTCTAGGTTGATTGTTCTGTGCATATGGTTCTGCATGGGTCATACTGGTCCAGGATTGTGTTAGTCCAGGTAGACTAGAGGAACAAATTCCATAGACATGCATATAGATATAAGGAATAGGTTTATATACAAGAGAAACAGGACATTGAGCCTAATCCACTTCAAAGTCATAAGTCTGATATTAACCATATGCCCCAAATCAGTCTATAAAGTCTACTTCCGACTCAGGAAGTCACAGGTCAGTGGGTGCAGAATCCCAATGCTGGCAGGGGTCTCCCCATGGCTCCTCGCTTCCAGGACTCAGGGTCCATCAACAGCAGAAGTAACTCATCACTGGCAGAGGTCTCCATGTGGCCCCCCCAGCTTCAGAGATCTGGCTCCATCAAGGCAAAGCTGTGTGGTCTAGCTTCACTAGCTTCTGGAATGGTGCCATCTTGTCTTGTCCGTGATTCATTGTCTCTGAGACTAACTTCCAACAACTGGGGAGATAGATTCTCATCTTCACGAGGAAAAAATCACAAGTTTTCCCAGAAGTCTCAGGAGAAAGCCAAGCCCACATAGAGGCCTCATTGGCTACTCAATGGCTATCTCCAGATTAACAGGCTAGACTCCACCCCTACATTTCAATCATAAAATTAACATGAGCACATGACTGCCACAAGGATCATGTAGAGCATATTGGGTCATATTGGATTAGAGCATCCTTGGACCGATAACCTGAGTCACTGGCATGGTCGGAGTCAACCTAACCTGAACTCAAATATCTCATATGTTACCTGTCCCCACTATTTCTCTGCACTTTCAGAAATGAATTGGCTGGTCCCATATGTGAAAATTGAAAGGTAACTTTTTCAAGTTCTAAAAAGTATTCAAGCATTTACTCTATTGCACTGAACTTCTAGATTGATTTTTGGGAAAGGGAAAACCTTACTATATTAAGCATATTGAGTCATTGCTGTCCTGAAGAAGGGGTAGGTAATTCTATATTTACTTAAATCTTTGATTTTTTAAAAAGGGGGTGTTTAAAAATTCTTCATATAGACCCTCTATTTATATATGTATATTTCAAGTTCATTTCTTTAAAATATATTTTATGTTGATATTACAAATTAACAATTTCTTCTGCAATGATATTTAAGGTGCTATACCAGTAGTTTGAGGTCCTGCATGCTGTAAACCATTAAGGCATTTGGCTATTAGCTAAAAGGTTGGCAATTTACATCGATGTAGGAGTGCCTTAGAAGAAAGACCTGGAGATCTATTTCTTTAAAAAATTGCCACTTCTTAAAAGCCCAATGGAGTCTTGTTCTCTTCTGACCATGTGGGGTTAACACAATGTCACCTAAACTATGGCCTTATAATGATCTCTGTTCCTTAATCTTGACTTTATGTATTTGTTCCTCCACTCTTGCTTTTTTAAAAAAGTTATCTAGTTGGTAGTTTTTAAAAAAGAATTAGATCTTGAACTTATCTTCTAATTTTCTTTCTTTTCCTCTTTTCTATTTAATTTAAAATTTGTATTAATTTTGTAGTCCCCCCCAAGAATGTTAAATTAGTTTTTGCATTCTATGAAATATTTAAATATACGATTATTACTTTGCCTTTAGCTTGGACCTTGCCCCAAGGGATCTTGACATCTAATATCTTCGTTATTGTAATTTTCTAGATAGACTGCAGTTGCAGTTTGATTTCCTCTTTGAAATAAAGAAAAACAAGACTTTTATTTTTACATTTCCAATAGATTGGATATTATTTTTTCTTACTTCAACTTTATTATTTTTGGTTTTATTATAGCTTGAGGATGTGGTTTCTGTTTCACTCTGGGATTTACTGAGGTTTCCTTTGTGATCTAATAAACTGTAAAATCATGTACGTCTATTGTGCTGGGAAACATGGTGTCCTGTGCTTCCTCTTTTTCGAGGATGTAGAATCAGATGTACAATGTGCAAGGGGTCAACCTGACTTATCTTATTGTTCAGATAATCTGCTGCTTCTTCCCCCCTTCACTTGATGATAGCGACTGAAAGAAGGAAATGAAAACATTTCACTATTAATGAATTCCTGTCATTTCTTCTCAATTCATGAGCAATACCTTTCTATTGTGGATTATAAAGTTCACAGTGTTGAAGTAATCCTTTAAACTTATGAGTTTTTTTAAAAAAAGCTTTTTCCCTTTCTAATATTGCTGCTCCACCACCTGTCTGTCAGTTTGTTGGTCACTGAATAAGGAAGACAGTAGAAGAAGAGATGCTTTTGAATTGTGATGCTGGAGCAGAATATTCAAGGTACCATGGATGCAGAAGGGACAAATCAATCTGTATTGAAAGCAGGAAGTCCAGAGTGCTCCTTAGAGGCATGGATGGCAAGACTTTTTGTCTTATATTTTTTGGACCTATTGTTAGGAGAGATCATGTGATGGTCATGTGATTATGTCAATTTCATGATTGAGATGTAGTGGTGGAGTCTAGCGTGTTAATCTGGAGATAGCCATGAGTAGCCAATGAGGCCTCTGTGTGGACACGGGTTTCTCCTGAGACTTCTGGGAAATCTCATAATATTTCCTTCATGGAAATGAGACGCTATCTCCCCAGTTGTTGGGAGTTAGTCTCAGAGACAACTAACTATGGACAAGACAAGATGGCAGCGTTGGCATTGCTGGACAAACAGGAGGAGAAGCCACATGGTCTTGTCCTGGTGGGACCAGACCACTGAAGTTGGAGAAGCCACGTGGAGACCCCTGCCAGTGCTGAGTTGCTTCTACCACCACTGGATGCTGTTGATGGACCCTGAGCCCTGGAAGCGAGGAGCCATGAGGAGACCCCTGCCAGCGCTGGGATTCTGCACCCACTGACCTGTGACTTTGTGAGTCGAATGGAGACATTATAGACTGGTATCGGGCATATGGGCTAATATCAGACTTATGACTTTGAACTGGACTGGGTTGGGATGCTTTCTCAGTGTTCCATTCCTTTTGTATATAAGCCATTCCCTTATATCCATATGCGAGTCTGTGGATATATTTCTCTAGGCTACTCATACTAACACAGACTAGTTCCTAGAGAAGGACATCATGTTTGATAAAGTGGATGGGGGGGCAAAGAAGAGAAAGGCCTTTGAAGAGATGGATTGACACTGTGGTCCTATCAGTGGGCTCAGGTCTGGGAACAATTGTGAAGATGGTCCTGTACCATGCAGTGTTTTGTTCTGTTGTGCATAGGGTCCCTTTGGGTCACAGCCAAGTTGGTGGCCCCTAAGAACAACAGTAATATTATTCCTGTTATCCACCTTTCTTTGCTCAATTTTTATGTATCTAGCCTTTATTTTGTATTCTTCAGCTTGTCCTCTGCATGTTTTAGGTCTACATGACCGGTTGGCCATCAGGTAATGGTGTTTGTGGATGACTTTTCTTTAAGGCATGTCCTCTGTCTGTATCAATGATTCCTTTTTCTACATGGGAATTTTGCCCTTTGCTCTGTGATTCGTTTCCAAATGACATCACATTATTCGATTCGTATTCTTTCAATCATCTAGTCAGTTGACTACTGAATAAATATTTGCTTATCTAGTCCATACTGGCCACCGTTCTAGGAACTGGAGGCCTAACACCAAGTAGGACAGACAAAGTCCTTGCTCATATTGGAACAAACAATTAATAATTAAATGGAGAAATAAAGCAGTAGTGTAAGGATAAAACAGAGTAATTGGTCAGGGAGTCTCTACTCCTGGCTTAAAGCCTGATTGAAGGACAGAGTTCAAATCAATGTGGCTGTTGGGTAATGAGTGAGTGGAGAGGAATTGAAAACAGCATCGTAAAAAAGGACAGAGAACCAATGATGCGAGGCCATCTATGTCATGGTGAAGTTTTCAGAGGAGTCTGAGCAAGGGGATTGTCTGCTAAGAAAAAATATGCGCAATCTGTATATAAACTGTAGCCTTTTTCAAACAGGCTCTTGTTAAGGTCCACGGAGTCAGTTGCATATATGGTGTCAGCCTATCTGGTAAAGAGTCTTTTTTATCACTTTACCAAGCTGGACATCTTTCTCCAGGCACTGGTCTCTCCTGACAACATGTCTTAAGGATGTAAGATAAAGTCTCACCGTCCTTTTATCTAAGGAGAGCTCTGACCTCACTTCAGCAAAGATAGACTTCTGTGTCCTATAGGCAGTCCATGGTACTTGCACTCTCCTTCTCCAGCACCACAACTCAAATGCATCGTTTCCTCCTCAGACTTCCTGATTCAATGTCCAACATTCACATGCATATGAGGCAATGGAAAATGCCGTGGCTTGGGTCATCCTTGCTTTTCGGTACTCTGAAGAGGTTCTGTGCGGCACATTTACCCAATGCAACATGTCCTTTGATCTCTTCACTGCAGCTTCAATAAGCATTGATTCAAACAAGGGTTTGAGCTCTAATACACCCCCACCTCTCTGATCGTGTACTAAATCCTTTGATCACCTGTAGCTGGATATATGTTTCTTCTGCATGGACTAACTGACACCTTCTTTAGATGGCTGTTTATTTTATTTTTAAAATTTATTTAAGATCATTTTATTGGGAGCTCTTATAACTCTTGTTACAATCCATACATCAATTGTATCAGACATATTAGTACATATACTGCCATCATTCTTTTCTAGACACTTTCTTTTTTTCCAATGATTTTATTGGAGACTCTAACACCTTTTATAACATTCAATACATCATTTGTATCAAGCCTATTTGTACACATGTTGCCATCTTCATTTCCAAATGTTTTCTACCTGAGCCCTTGGTATAAGCTCCTCCTTCCCCTTCCTTTTTTTTAAAAATCATTTTATTGGGGACTTGACTCTTACTTTCTCTTGAGCCCTTGGAATAACTTCCTTCCCCCCCCCCCAACCCTCCCTCCCCCACCCTTATAGCCTCTTGCTAGATTACAGATTGTTATTATTTTCATATCTCCCTTCTCCTCTGGTTTCTGAAAAGTTTTTAAGATCCTAGCTGCTAAGAATGCTTTAAAATGATCATTCTGATAACTATGTGAAAAGTGAGTTTTAGGGAAGCAAGGGCAGAAGATTCTATAACTTCAGCTCTGACAGTTTATTTTAAAAATCTCATTTTATTGTCCATATTTTTGTTAGCATAAGACGTTGGAGTCAGAGATGTTCTTCCGTTTCTGGCATACCTCTTTTGAAGGATGTTTGTTTTTTCATGTTCTGTATTACCTTTCTTCTTTTATTACTGTCAAGTTTTTGACTCAAGGTGATGTGAATAGGATGTCTCCTGTTTACCTGACTTCTATTTGAATACTCCACCTAGGATTTATTCTGAAAGGTGGATGCCAATGCTAATAGTTTGGAGTTTTGGCTGCTTGAGAGTGACATCAGTTGACATTTCTCCCCTCTTCCCTGGGTTCCCTGTATTCGTCTATCCTTGATTCCTCCCTCTTCCTGCCTTCTGGACTTTGTTTTGGGGAAAACACTGATCTTTTCGTCTCTCTGCTTCATTGTTCTGAGGAGTGTGATAGGAGTGTGATTCTCATAATTGTTATGGTTCCCTTTAGGTCTGTCTGTTGTTTGACTACAAGGTAATCCTGGGAGCTGGGTTCAGTTCCAGGTTTCAAGAGTGTTGAAGCATCGAGGGTTCCACCAGTCTCTATCAGAGTCATTCCGAATTTACTGATGTGTGTAAAACTTTTCTCGATGTGTTAGGAATCTTTTATAAGATTTGTTCCTTTGTGATTGGCTATTATTCAACATAATATTCTCTAGGTTTGTCTGTGTTGTGAGGTGTTTTGTAGACTCATTGTTATCTCCTTTTCTTTCTTTCATACAGTTTTTTATTGTGAATTAGTTAGAGGTTTACATGTCAGAACATCATTTTTTTTTTGCATTCAACAACTTAATATGACTTTTTCAAAATTTCCAGTGGTTTGCTCTGTCCCCCTCACCCCACTTTCCTTAAGTCCTTCCTGTAGTATATTATCTTCTCATCCAAGTTAATATCTGTCTGGTCTCTAGCCTTCTCTTCAATTTGATAATGTTCAAAGTATTTGCTACATGGACGCCATGTATATGTGTGCACGGTATGTCTTTTCTAAAATACATCTGATTGAAGTTTTTCAGTCTATAGTAAAAGTTTAGCAACTTTCACTGTTTTGATCCTAAATTCAGATATCAATTGTCTTCTCATCCTTTTGCTTCTGAGTCTAAATGTGCTCTCTGTAGTTCCTGCCTAAGCATACAACTCACAATTTCCCAGCAAACACTACCAGTTATGCAAAAGCATCAGTCAGCTTTACAGATTTTACTGTAGGTTATATAGGGGAGATAGATGAGGGAATTCTATATCCCATCCTCAATTCCAGAAATATCAAAAAGTTTTCATTTGCTATTGTGTTGTTTTGGTGCTCCTTTGTGTTATGGATTGAATTTTGTTATGTTAATGGAATATAGGAAGAGTCCTACACCTAACCACTTCTGAGTCCTACAAAGACCCTTTCCTCACTCATCAACCATCTCTCATCAGACATTTTGATTCAGGCCTCTCTTTAGTTCTCTCTTTAGTTCTAAGGGATTGTATTTAATTTTTTTTTCATATTTTTTTTGTTTTGTTTCCGGGCATCGCTGCCCTTTGGTGGTCATGCGAGCTACCCAGTGCTGTTCCTGAGGGCTGCCGCTGGATTTGAACCACCAGGCCCGTGGGCCAAAGTCTCACACTCAACCACTTACGTCACCGGGGCTCAGCCTATTTAATCATTTTTAAAGGTAATTTCCATCTAGACTTTTCTTTTTCTTTCAGAAACTCATATTAGCCAGATCCTTAATCTCCCTAAGGATCTTCTATATCTTTCATCTTCTAGTTCATGGACCCTCTGCTCATATTTTAATTTCTCCTATGCTCTGAAGTAGTTTCTCTACCTTGTGTTCCAACACTTCTGTTTAGATCTTATTGAGAACTTTGAAAGTTTTGACATCTTTTTACCCTTCTTCATATTTTCTGACCTTCTGGTAGCATCAAAATAACATTGCTGTTTTATAGGTGCAATAAAATTGCACATTGCTCTGAGACTATTGAGCAGCTATGCTAAAGCATTCATTCTCTTCTTAGATAGAAGAAACTGTTTCTTCTGCTGTCAGTTTCCCCCCTCCTTTCTCCTATTTATAGTTCCTTTCCCTCTCTTCCATTTCACAGGCTTTCCTCAAAAGTCTGATGAGTTTTTGAAGTGTGAGGCAACATAGAGGCTGGCAGAGAGGGCTGTTTATGGGAACAGGCTTGCCAAAGGAAGGCTTCTCTCTAGCCAGAGGGAGCAGGAAGCTGGTTTCACCCCGAGAATCTCTCAAAAGCCAGAAGGAGAGGATTTCAGTGGGAGGTGCCAACACCTATGCTGCTTCCTTCATGCTCTTCCTACCAGTTTGTTCAATTGTTTTGGAAGAATCTTCAGCTTTGCTTATTTGTCTTGCCCATGAGTGCACATACATGGTCGGTGTGCACCTCAGTGTGAGTGTGGTGGGGGTGTGAGGCAGGACATGCCTGGTGGCCCGGCATTTTGCATGTTCAGCTCTCCTCTCTTTCTTGTAGTCACAGCTCTCTTCAAATATGGACGATCCCGAAGGTGCCCCTCTCAGGTCAGTTCTTGTCATTGCAGGCCCTCTACTTGGACTGGTACTGTTGGCTGCACCACTGACACTGTTACTCAAAATTACTTTAAAAATATCTACTGTCCATCTTCAAGAGATGTCTGGAAACCAATGGTGATCCTTCTCGTCTTTGTCTGATCTCAGATTGTTTTATTATTTGCTTTTAATGTGTCCAGGGAGAAGATGATGCCATCATGTTTTTCAGAATGTTATTCCCCACAGACTTCCCAGAACTCTGACCTTTCAAAAGTGGATCTCAGGCTTGTTTCTGAGGGACATCTAGGTGGATTCCAACAGCCAACTTTTTGGTGAATAGCCAAGTGACTAGAGTCAAATGCCACCCAGAGAGAAGGTAGGTATGTTAACACATAAACTTGCTCTGCCATCTTGAATTGAAAGCCCCCGATTTAAAAAAGCTCATTCTGGCTACTTTATAAGAAGAGATCAAAAGTTTTGAATAGCAATTTAGAACTGTGGACATGTAATATTTTCATTTTCAATATCTGATCGATCAAATGGAAAAATCTTTTTTTGTTGTTAGGTTGTTTGGTATTACTTCCTTAAAAGATGACTGCAGTTTCCCACCGCCCCCCCTTTGGATGACAAAAATATGGAATTAAAAAATAGGAGACCTTGGTATAGTATGGTTAATTTCACATGAAAATTTGTATGTGTACATTAGAACTTCTTTTACATGTTGATTTACAGATTTGTTCTGTTTGCTTTAAGTGATAATAGAAACCTCTGGGGTGGACCAGTGGATCTCTGGTGGTGCAGACATTTAAGAGCGTGGTTGCTAACTAACTGAAGGTCTTCAGTTCAAACCCACCAGCCATTCTGCAGGAAAGAGATGTGACTACCCACTTGTGACAGCCTTTAGGGTCACTCATTGGCTTGATGGCAAATAGGCTTTTTTGTTTTGGAGGCGGGGTGGTTGGGTAGGGTAGTGGGATGAACTGATGATATCTGACAAATAGGACTGGGAACAATTGAAATGTAATAACAATGTAAACCTATCTGATTTTTATTGTGAGTCAGGTGAACAATTCATACACATTTTGCTTCACGTCACGGATCGCAATTTCCACAATGCAACATCACATATTCCATCTTCTGTCTGTGTTTCCTGTGTCCATTCCTTCTTTCTCCCTAATCTTTCTGAACATTATCTTTGGATAAATGCTGCCCTTTTGTTCTCCAGCGGTTGATAATTAAAGTAGGTCCACATCCATAATATTTCTATTCCCCTTACAGATCTGCCAGTTGTTCAACTGAAATTTGAACCATGGGGATGAGTTCACTCAAATGGTGTTTTGCTGTGGAATTCACTGTCCTCTATGCATACTTTCCAAATGAGAGTCATCCACTTGTAGTAGTCAGTGCATTTTTTCTAATAATAAGTTTATTATTTAATGTAAATATACTTTCTAGTTTAACTATATTGAATGGATATTAGTTCAAATATATTTTCTGACATTTTCAAATGGCTTTCGGAAAATAAAATATAAAATAAATAGAAAGTGCATAAAATGTACCTAAGGCTTCTGAGCATTGGGAGGTATCACTGTGATGACAAAAGATGGAAAGCATAAAGAGGAAAAGTTGGGTAAAGAAGACAGGGGTGAGTAGTAAGACTATGTGAGAAAGTTGTAGGAGGATTTTAAGGGAAGCCTGATGGGGCAGCTGGATTTTATGTCAACGTAAAGATGCATGAAATTACATTGACTTGTGGACTTGAGTTGGACTGGACTGGGATGCCTTTTTGATATATGATTCCCTCTTGATATAAAGCTCTTTCTTAAACGGAATCTGTTTCTGTAGACAAGGCCTAACACACCTGGTTAGTTAGTGTCTGTCAATTGCCCTTTCTCCATTCATGTCTTTTTTAAGTCATGGATTGCATTTTTAATTACACTAAATATTTGTTGTACATCTTAACCCCTATACCTAACCCTATGGGTTTCCTTTGTTGTGTCCATGAGACGGATTTCATGTGAGGTGTGCTCTTAAGTCAGGTGCTCTGGTGGTGCTGCGAGTTAGGCATTGGGCTGCTAAGTCCAGGTCTGTGGTTGACATCCAGCACCTGCTTCTGCAGAGAGAGATGAGACTGTCTGTTCCCATAAAGGTTTACAGTCTCAGAAACCCTCTCAAGTAATTCTATTCTACACGATGGGGTTGCTGGGAGTCAGAATCGATTTAATGGCGGTGGACTTAAATTATTTATTTTGGTGTTTCAGTCAATCTCAGTCTAAAAGAGATTGAGTAAGTAAGCAATCAGAGATGGGAGAAGAGAGCTGGAAAGGGATAGAGCCAACAAGAAGGGAGAGCCTGTATTTGGACTTCTAGCCTGGGAAACTGTGGGAAAACAAGCCTCTCTATGTTAAAGCCATCCATCCATGTGTGGCATTTCTTTCTTTGTTTGTTTGCTTATTAAATCATTTTATTGGGGGTTTGTACAACTCGTATCACAGTCCACACATACATCCATTGTGTCAATCACTTTTGTACATTTGTTTCCCTCATTGTTCTCAAAACACTTGCTTTCTATTGAGCCCCTGGTATCCACTCCTCATTCTTTTCCTCCTATGAACCCATGACAATTTATAAATTATTATTATTTTGTCATATCTTACATCATCCCACATCTTGCTTCTCCCACTTCTCCACTGTCTGTCCCCCGGGAAGGAGATTATAGGTAGCTCCTTGCAATCTGTTCTCCCTTTCTACCCACCTTCCCTCCACCATCCCATTATCACCTTTTTTCACCACTGGTCCTGAGGGGTTCTTCTGTTTTGGATTCCCTGTGTTTCCCATTCTTGTCTGTGCCAGTGTACATCCTCTGGTCCAGTCAGGTTTGTAAGGTAGAATTGGGATCATGATAAAGGGGTGGGGAGGAAGTATTTAAGAACTAGAGGAAAATTGTATGTTTCATACTTGTTACACTGCATCCTGAGAGCCTTCTGTGAGGGAATGTCCAGTTGCCTACAGATGGACTTTTGATTCCCACTCTGCACTCCCCCTCATTCATAAGGATGTGATTTTTTGTTCTTTGATACCTGATAGCTGAGGCCCTCAACACCTCGTGGTCACTCAGGTTGCTGTGTTTCTTCCACGTGAGTTTTGATGTTTCTCAGCTGGATGGCCATTTGTTTATCTTCAAGACTTTAAGACCCCGGGCACTATAGCTTTTCATAGCCGGGCACCATCAGCTTTCTTTGTCACATTTACTTATGCACCCACTTTGTCTACTGATATAGTGTTGGGAAAGTGAGTATCTCAGACTGCCAAATTATTAGAACAAAGTGTTCTTGTATTGGGGGAGTACTTGAGTAGGGGCTCACTGTCCATGTGCTTCCTTAATATTAAACCTATAAATATATCTACATATATCTCTTTCCCCTTCATTGTATATACATATATTTACATATGTGCATGCCTGTGTTTGATCTCCATAAATGCCCTTTGTCTCCTATTCTTTCCTCTTTTTCTTTTTACTTTCCTCTTGTCCCATGATCATGCTTAGCCTTCACTTGGGTTTCAGGAATTCCTCTCAGCTACACTGTCCTTGATCCAGCCCTGCCAGACCGCCTATACCCTCTTCACCATTGATTTTTGGTCACTTGTTGTTCCCTTCACTTGTGGCATTTCTGATACAGCAACACTAGAGAACTAAGAGGGGGCATGAATTCTCTATTGTGAGAATGGATTTCCTGTGTGTTTTGGGGGCATGGAGCCACAGGTTAGGATTGCTTTTTTAAAAATCACTTTTTTGGGGGTTCTCACAACAATCCATACACCAATTGTATCAAGCACATTTGTACATATGTTGCCATTGTCATTTCCTGAACATTCTCTTTCTACTTGATTCCTCGATATCAGCTTCTCTTTTTTCCCTCCCCTCCCTCCTACCCTTGTGAATTCTTGATAAACTATAAATGATTATTGCTTTCATATCTCATACTGTTCACTGTCTCCCTTCACCTATGTTTCTGTTGTTCATCCCCCTTGGGTGGGGGATTATACATCTATCATTGCAATTGGGGAAGGCGGATATTCCCCCTACTCTCATGGTATTGCTCCTTCCATTGCTGTTCATGGGGAGTTTGTCTATCCTGTGTGATTCTGTGTGTCAAGAGTTCTTAGTTGTACCAGTGTACATGCTCTGGGTTAGCCTGATTTCTAGGTATAACTGGGGTCATGATAGTGGGTTATAGTGAGATTGTGCTATTGTACTCACATAACGGCGATGAAGGGGCTCACCAGAACCTCCATGTCCTCAAGTCAATTCCTCCCTGATTGAGTTGAACAGATTCTTCATTCAGTGTCATGGATTGAATTTGTTTCCCTTCTTCCTCAATTTTATCAACTTGCTTAAGCTTTGACTCTTAGTATTATGTGATTCTCCCCCATTTTGTGATCTGAATGTAATAATTTTTAATTTTTATTTATTTGTTGAATGTAATAAGTTTATGTGTGGTGAGTGATTACCTGCATCATGCTAACGAGGCAGGACTAGAGGCGTTTATGTTAATCAGGCACAACAGAGCCTACGAGTTTAGGTTACATTTTGAGTCAGTTTTTTTGAAATCTTAAAGAGATTAAAAAAGTAAGCAGAAATTATAGGGACCTCAGGAACACCAGGAAGAAGAGCCATGAGTGAAACGTATCCTTTGGATTCAAGTTCTCTGTGCTGAGAACCTCCTAGACTCAGGGGACGATTGATGCCTGGACATACGTAGATCTCAGTGAATGCCAAGTCCACAGATAATGAAACAAGGACTTTCCAGAGCTCCAACACAGAACATCTTTCTTTCAAGTTGATGCTCAGAATTCAGACTTCTAACCTCCTAAACGGGGAGAGAATGCAATTCTGTTGGTGGAAGTTTTCTCCTCGTGGGATGTCTGTTATAGCAGCACTGGCTGTCTAAGTCACACAGGAAAAAACAACATGCATTTCTCTAGCTTTTACCCTTCCTTCCAGCATTAGTGCTACTCCTAGCCTTGTTTCCAGCAGTCAAGCGGTCCATTAGGTATGAAAGTTGTATTTTCTACAATAACATATTTCTGCGAATTTCTGTGCAGGACAATTTAAAAAACAAATTACATATAAAGCATGTTTTAGAGGAATTGAATCTTCAAGGAAATCTAAGTTGGTGTGGGAGTCACTTAATCTGGTGTCAATTTGAGGGTTAAGACTGTAAGGGTGGAGTCTAGCCTATTAATCTGGAGATAGCCAATGGGACCTCTGTGTGGGTGTGGCCTTCTCCTGAGAATTCTGGCAAATGTGGAAATTCCTTCTTGGAGGCAGGAGACACTACCTCTCTACTCACTCCCTGAGAGACATTGCAGCTGACAAGACACATGGCAGCATGCTGATAGACCCTGAGTCCTGATAACTGGAGGAGCCACAGGGAGACCCCTGCCAATGCTGAGATGCTTCTACCACCACTGGATATACAAGACTCTGTACCCAGTGGCCTATGATTGTCCTGGTCTCATTGTATGTCCTTTGTGAGTCTGAAGAAGATTTATGGATTGGTATCAGACATATGGACAAATATCAGACATACAGACTTGGACTGGGATGTTTGGTTGGGATGTTTTCTTAATGTACAGTTGCTCTTGTATATAAAACTCTTTCTTAAACACACATGAGAGTTTCTATGGATTTGTTTCTGTAGTCTACCTGGACTAACACAGGTGGTGTTCTTAAATAAAGTTTTTGAGTGTGCATTCAATCGTAAATCATCTGTTGAGCAATTGCTATGTGTATTTGTGGATTAAAAAAAGCAGCAAGGAGAGGATTCACATTCTACTAGGGAAAGAGACAAGCAAAGGGTGAGCTGCAGCAAAAGTCAAAAAAGCTATCCTAGGTATAAATTCTTTTTTTTTTTTTTGCATTACTGCCCTCTGGTGGTCATGGGAGCTACCCAGCCTTACTCCTGGAGAGCTGCTGTTGTATTTGAACTGCCAAGCTTGTGGGCTGCAGTCCTGCACTCAACCCCGACGCCATCGGGGCTCAGCCCCCCAAGTATAAATTCTTATTTGGATAAATGATAGTGAGATGAATTTACTTGTGTACATCATACCCATATTAAGAGAAAGAACATTACAAACACCCAGAAGCCACCATCGTCATTCCAACTTACACGTCCCCTGAGAATGGAAGATGTAGTGGTTCTGCATCCTCGTCAATACCTGATAGTGCCAGTCTTTTAAACGTTAGCTATTCTGTGGATGTAAGATGTTTTTGTAGCTTCGATCAGAACCAGGATTGGGGTTTAGAAAATGAACTATGTGTGATGTTCTGATGCCTAGGTATTAAGGAATAATTCATAACCATTGTTAGAAAAGGATGGATTTTAAAACAGAAGTATAGGCAAAGCAATGGAAAGATCAAGAAAATATGCCAAGAGGGTGTCTAGAACCACAACCCTGTGTGTGTGACATCAGGTGGTGGCTGTTTGTTGTCGTTGAATTGGTTCTGACTCACAGCCACGTGATGTGCAGCATCAGGTAGCCCTGCCCTGTGCTGCACCAGCTCCAAGCTTGAGGCCGTGGTCGCATTGATTGGGTCAACCCATCTCTCACTGACAGTTTCCTCATTTTTGCTCCCTCTCTACTAACCATCATGTCTTCCCCCACCCCCCATAGTTTTATTGGCATACAGATTCACACAGAATGTCTTTTTTCAGTCATTGGTCTTTCTTGAGGATGTGTCCAAAGTAGATGAGCAAAGTGTCACCCTCTCCTTTCTAAGAGGCATTCTGTTGTAGTTCTTCTGAGATGGATTTGTTTGCTTTTCTGGAGGTCTGTGACATGTTTGATCTTCTTCACTCACACTGCAATCCAAGCACCCCCATTCTTGTGGTCTTGTGTTCTTTCTTTGTCACCATCCAGCTTCTTTCGTCCCGGAGGTCTGGCACGATCTGGTGGACTCACAGTATAGCACTCACAAGATTCCCCATGCCCCCAACTTCTTCGTATCCTCACTTGTGCCTCCAACTCATATTCAGCAAACTCATAGCAAGTTTCACCTCGAGGTAGCTCCCAGCTTCCCCGACATCTGTGGAAGCCAGCAGACCAAAACTCGTCCCTACTTTCCTGGCTAGTACATCCTGCCTTCCTGCTATTTATTATGCTGGATGGGAAGCCTATGCAAATACTTTATTTTGGAAAAATGCCTGGAATGACTTAAAAAGAAAAAAAGATCTTCCTTGAGCTAGAGGCAACTGATGCTCCCGGCAGGAGCTTCTAGACTACCCAGGCAGCCAAAGTCAAGCACTAACACAGCGGGGATGAGAAGGTGGGAGCCTTCAAGCAGAAGGCCCCCAAAGGAGATAGGCATCAAATGTAGTTCATACTGAGCTTTCCTGGGGTGAGGTCCCTGGAAGTAGAAGTGATGTTAGGAAGATGCAGGTGATCACCCCCCCAGAGCTGGGTTCTACCTGATTTATGGGGTGACCCCCACTGGCCGTACCCAGGCAGGAAATGGGCTGTTTACTAATGCCTTTCCCTGGCCACACACCTGCAAAAGTCAGTTGGTAGTATTTTAAAATCATTTACCAGAATGAAGTTTCTGTATTTCCTTTTGGACAGTTGCCCAGTAATTGGCTGTGTGTGTTATACGAGAAATAGCTTAACGAATGCCAAACGTGAGGTGGAATATTCTCTCCTCTCCCTCTGTCGTCTGCACTTTGTTTCCGTCTCTGTTTTGATCGCTCATCATCGGCTCCCTCACACGTACTCTTAGATTTCTTTTTCGTTGACCAAGGACATTGTAAAAGGAAGTCCAGGCAGCTTGTTTCGTTGTAATCCCTGAAGGGAAAGTTAAATCACGGGGCCTTTTCTTCACCCTGCTCTCCTTCTGCACAGCTACCACAAATCATGGGTACTCATTTATCTGAGACCGGCACTTCCTGCGGCCAGATGATGAGGCTGGCCCGCCTCGCCCCTCCCAGGCGCTCCACTTCCGGTCTTCTCTCCTGACCGCCAAACATGCCAACGACCCTTCAGGTACCTGACCTGAAACCCAGGACACAGGAGCTGAGACCAGGTGATTTTCAGCCACGGCAATGTTTAATTAGTTCATCGTTTCTATCAACAGAATTATAGGGAGAGAAGAACCTAGAATTAATAATGGGCCGTGGTTTTGCTGTCTACTGGAATCCTGCTCTTTTAGTCTATCTCTTCTTTTGTGCCCCAACTCTCATGTACACACACACACACACACACACACACACACACACACACCCTCTGAGATTTCCAGGACGTTCTTTTT
The DNA here is from genome assembly GCA_004026705.1 of Nesogale talazaci. Taxonomy (NCBI): domain Eukaryota; kingdom Metazoa; phylum Chordata; class Mammalia; order Afrosoricida; family Tenrecidae; genus Nesogale; species Nesogale talazaci. The sequence goes on along the minus strand of PVJH01011834.1, from coordinate 24,897 downwards.
AAAAAGGACCCACTATGAATTTACTCTAAATTTTGAATAGTCTCTTAGACTGAAGTCTTTCTGTTTTATGTGTTCCTTTTGCTGCGTCTTTTTTCTTTTTGAAATTAATTTTTTTTTTTCATTTTATTGGTGGCTCTTACAACTCTTGTTAGAAACCGTGCAGCAACTGTATCTGGCATCTTGGCACATGTATTTCATCATTCTTTTCTAGACATCCCATTGAGTCCTTGAGATCAGCTCCTCCTTTTCCCCCTCCCTCCTCCTACTCACCCCACCCCCCATGGCCCCCTGATAGAGTGTAGATTGTTGATTATTTTCAAATCTCACTCCTACCGCCATGTCCCTTTCCCTCTGGTTTCTGTTGTTCTTGCCCCTAACTGGAGTCTTTTCTTCTTCCTTTTGCCTCGTTTTGTATGTTTATCTGTACAGGGAAACTGGGATGGGTGGATTTATGAAGGCAGTAGCTGAATCAGCCGGTAGAGTTACAGTCTCAGAAACTCGTGGGCAGTCCTCCCTTCTCCTACAGGGTCACTGTGGGTGGTCATGACCTTGGTAATGGTAGTGGGTGTGAACCAGATCAATGATTGCTTCGGGGAGCAGAGGCTGGAACCAGGACAAGAAGGAAAAAATGTTCCCTTCCTGCCTTGTCCTGCCCCTCTCTGTCTTTTCATCCTTGCTTTTGGACAGACCTGGCCCATTTGGGCTCACACAGCTGACTCTTCTAAGGAGCACATTTTCTCCCAGGTCTTATTGTTTACTTTCTAGAGTGTGGTTCTCAACCTTCCTAAGGGATCGACCCTTTCATACAGTTCCTCATGTTGTGGTGATCCCCCCCAACCATAACATTTTTGTTGCTACTTCATCACTGTAATTTTGCTACTGTTATGAATCGGGTGACCCCTGTGAAAGGTTGTTCGGCCACCACAGGCTAAAAACCGCTGTTCCAGATGAATACTTTAGCAGAAGGGTGACCTTTGAGAGTGGCAGATTTAAAAGGCATCTTCAGGTTAGAGCCCTGGGGGTGCTACCAGTCTCTGTAATTCCAGGAAGACCGTTGTTTTTTTTCCCCCAATGAACTTGAGTAGGCTTTTCTTTTACAAAGGAGCCCTGGTGACATAGTGGTTATGAGGTGAGCCACTAATCGTGAACCCAGCCGTCTAAAACCACTGGAAACCACTGGGACAGTTCTAGCCTGTCCTATAAAGTCAACATGAGTCAGAATTCACTCATAGGCACTGAGTTTGGTTCTTTTAAAGTGCTGTTGGGTAGTTTTGAACCACCAACTTCTCGCCTCCTAGTCAAGTGCTTAATGATTTGGTTACTCCACCAAAGGCTCCCTCTTGTTTGAAACTCACCCAGATTTTTGGATTGCAGGATCCTTTGATGCCTGGACATTCGTTCCTCTTAAAGGGATCCACTCATCTTCTCAACTTTGACAAGAGGTATGATCCAGGCTCCGGGTCTCCTTGATTCTTCATCTCCCTTCATGTACAGGGAGATCTTTTCTCGCTTCAAATCCTATCCCTGGGCTGGCCACTCCCTAGTTGTCTTCTCCAGCCTATATTTCTTCCCTAGATTCCAGATGTGTACATCCAAGTACACCGAACAGTTCCCCTTGAGGAAGCTCAGGACGAACATGCTGCCCCGCCCCCTTGATGCCAGATGATTGATTACCCTCAGGTGTGGCCACCTCCCTCTGTTATTGCCCCTCTTAGATATGTGTCTATCGTTTGGCTGAAAATGGAGCCACACGGACTTGATGTATCTCACTGAAACCTGTTCTTTCTGATCTTTTCCATCTCACAAAATGGAACTGCCATGCTTCTAGTTGATCCAGTTCTAATTCTTTAAAAAAGTACTTTTATTGGGGACTCCGACATCCCTTATCACATGCCATACATTCCTCCAACGCGCCAAGCACGTTTGCACCTCTATCACCATCATCCCTCTCAAAGCATTCTCTTCCCAGTTGAGTGCCTGTTATCAGCTCCTCATTTCCTTCCCCTCCCTTCACCGCCCACCCTCCCTTGCACACCCTTGATAAGTTATAGATTATTTTTTTTCATATCAGCCCTAAATCTTTTTTCAATAATTCATTTTATTGGGGGCTCATACAACTCTTTTTTTTGTGTGTGGGCATCACTGCCTCTGGTGGTCGTGGGCGCTACCCAGTGCTACTCCTGAGAGCCGCCGCTGGATTTGAACCGCCAAGCCCACGGGCTACAGTTCCACACTCAACCACTTATGCCACCGGGGCTCAGCCCGGCTCATACAGCTCTTATCAAAATCAATACATACATTGATTGTATGCAGACCACATTTGCGCATTTGTTGCCATCGTCAATCTTGAAACATCCTCCTTCTACTTAGGCCCCATTATCGCTTGCCCATATTTCCCCTCCTTTTCCCCTCCCCCATGAACCCTTAGTAATTTACAAATTGTCATTATTTTGTCATATCGTACACTGTTGGTTGTGTCTCTTTACCCACTTTCCTGTTGTCCATATCACAGGGAGAAGGGTATATGCAGATCCCTGAAATTGGTTCTCATTTCTTAGTCTACTTACCCTCCACCCTCCCGTATCACCACTCCTCCCACTGGTCCTGAAGGGATCATCTGTCCTGGATTCCCCATGTTTCCAGCTCCAGTGTACATTCTCTGGTCTAGCTGGATTTGTAAGATAGAATTGGGACCATGATAGTGGGTGGGAGGAAGCATTTAAGAACTAGAGGAAAGTCATATATTTCATTGCTGCTACCCTGTACCTTGACTGGCTCACCTCCTCGCTGCGACCCCTCTGTAAGATCAGCCCTAAATCTTAGCATCAACTCTACCCCCTCATGTCATAACATATTGTTACATTTTAGTATTTTATCAAATATGTTTGCTATTGCTTTCGCCTGTAAATTTTTTTTAGTGTGTAGATTACAGCTGTTTCTTGAGAATTGGGTGATGGTTTACAGAGAAGACCAGTCTTTCTGGCCAGTCAAAGGCAGTCATGCCAATAAGGCAGGATATAATCTACAGGATTAGGCAGTGTCTTTAGACATAGAAGAGGGCTGAGCCCCGGTGGTGTAGTGGTTGTGTGCGGGACTGTGGCCCACAGGGTTGGCAGTTCAAATCCAGCAGCAGCTCTCCAGGAGCAAGGCTGGGCCTTCTACTCCCACCAGGAGGCAGTGATGCCCACAGAAAAAGAGGTTAAACAAGTGAGCAGAGACAAGGACTTTCCATCAGAGCCAACAGAGAAAGAAGGCCTTTTCCTAAAGTGAGAACTTCTGACTTTCTGTTCATGGAAAGCATCCACACATGCTCTCTCTATTACGACAGCACTAGAGAACCAAGACACTTGGGTTCAAGTCCTTACCAACGCACCCTATGCACAATCACCATCCATTTGCCTGTGGAGACATATGTGTTGCTACAACACTGGAACTTGGGAGAGCTTCCAGACTCAGATGGACTAGAAAGAAAGGCCTAATTATAGGTGGAAATCAGTTAATGAATTGCAATGGTCAGAGATGCAAATGAATCTTTGGGAGGGTGCAGGACTGCGCAGTATTTTCTTCTCTTGAGCATGGTCTTGCCATGTGTCAAGGACTGACTTGACAGTAGCAAAGAGCAACAATATAGCTTGTTAGGAGTCATTGGCAAGACCCAAGGAACCACCTGCCTTGGTAGCATAGTGGTTACAGGTTGGGCTGCTAACTGCAAGTTCAGCAGTTCAAAACCACCAGCCTTTCTACTCCTGTCTTGGAAACTCACAGGGGTGTTCTACTCTGTCCTGTAGACTCCCTCTGAGTTAGCACAAACTTGATGGCAGTGAGGTTGGTTATTTTGGAAGGAACCAGCTGCAGGACTTCTCAGTTCATACATGTTACTGGAGAGCAGCTTACGGCGGCTCAGTTTCTTGTTACCAGATTTATGACCTGGTCTGTAGAACCATAAACCTCCCTCAGGCCTTGTTGGACTCGGAGGTGCTAGGCTATAGCCCACCCGGCCTTCCCTTCCCACCCTGTTTGTGTGCCTCCTGACCCTGGAGCCTTCTTTACCTGGTGCTGGGGCCAGTCTGTCCACAAGCCCGGTTGTTGGTCCTTTGTCTGCATACAATGATAACCACGTAAAAGTCAGGCCAGGGTGCCCCTCAGAGGCAGGACTGCCTGAGATGTCATGTGCTTTGAACATGTTGTCAGGAGAGAGCAGTTCCTGGAGAAAGAGAACTGCTTGGAAAGCAGAAAAGAGGAAGGTCCTCTACAAGATGGATACATACAGTGGCTGCAACGGTGAGCCCAAGCAGAACAATTGGGAGATGGAGCGGGATCAGGGTTTCCTTCTATGTTCTGGAGGGTTCCTGAAAGTCACAACCAACTCCCCAACCCCTAACAACAACTTGACGGAGCACACGGGTGGCCCTACGGAGGACAGGGGGACTTGCAACGCCAGCAGCATTGTCTGTGTGTCCTTCCTCCATGTTGTGCATGTATCTCCTGGTCCCTAGTCCCGGAACGTGGGAGGAGCTTTACACCAGTGGCGGGAAAAGATTGCGTGTGGACAGGGGCTTGACAGGAAAGTGGGCCAGGGCAAGTTTTACCGGGAGCAAAGGGGCGATGGGTCACTATTGACCCATCAGATTGTGTGAGCTCAACCCCACAGCCAGGGAGCTTCAGGAGTTGTTATGGGTGGGCTGCTAACTGCAAGACCAGCAGTTCAACACCACCAGGCACCTGGCTCCTCAGCCGTCCTTCCAGCCTTTGCAAAAGGCGCTTGTTCTGGATTCAGAGTCCATACTTCATGCCAGCGGCTCAGGGCTCACACCTCTGAGATCGGGCTAAAGGACTATGGGCTATTTTTAGGGCCAGCTCAGATGGAAGCTGGGGCTGCCCACTGTGGAAGAGATCACTGAGATGGGGCCGGGTTTATTTGAGGCGTGAGCCATACTCTTCTCTGGGCTTCTTGCCAATGCTTAGAAAGTTGAGCAGTCAGGCATGCTAGGCAATGGTATGCTTTTTTTTTTTTCTCTTTTTAACTCTTCTGTTCTTACCAATGAGACTAATTGCTCCCAGGTAGCAAGCGACTTTATTTTGTGGATGATGACAACTGCTTTTCTTCCAAGGAAACCCTTGGTCTACTGCCTCTGAATTTAAGAAGAAAGCAAGCCTGGGTTTTGTAAATACTGCTGAAGTGTCCTAGCAATGTCCTGCTTGGATTTTCCCAGCATGCATTGGGGTGACCCTGGAGTTCACTGCCTTCTGCACCCTGGCCACCCCTGAGGCAGACTCGGCTTTTACTGCCCCGACCTTTCCAGGCACCAGCCCTTTCCTGGGCAGAATGATAGCTTGGAAACAGAAATGACTATGACACATAAACAGCCATGTCCAAAAGTTTTATTCCTGCATTGCAAACCAACCCCGCCCCCCAGTAGCTTTTTATTAAACATGATTCAATCACCAACATAAATATATATAATAAATACAAAAACAGAAAAGGTGGGGTTTATTTTGCTTGGTTTCTTAGTGAGTGTGTCTTTCTCTTTGGTATAGCAAGCTTTCTCCTGGTCTTATTTTAAACCCTCTGTCCCCGTGGCTGAAGCCTATTTCACCAAGTACTCCATTATTCCTTGTCAGAGGTAAATTTAGCAGCGCAACACGACACGGGTTGGGGCCCATTCAGGACCTCTTGGGGCCTCACACATAGTCGTTCAGCCTGTACCCGCTGTGTGAGGCCGAGGTCACGGAGGGCGCCCGGTTATCCTTGTAGGCGGCTGGGGGCCGGTACGTGGGCGTGGCAGCTGTGGCCGTGGCGCCGCCAGCTGTGGGCGCCCGTGGCTGGGCCTGGTAGGGCCGGTAGGGCGCTTCGTCCTGACAAGACATGCAGAGCAGCGTGCCCCCGATGATGGAGAGGGAGCAGGAGATGAAGCCCAGGTAGAGCGCCTGGCCGATCTCGAACTTCATGCTGCTGGGCAGCAGCGGGTTGTAGAAGTTCTCCACCACGTCGTTGGTGGTCCAGGAGACGGCGATCATGCACAGGAGGCCGGCCACGATGAAGAGCGCGCCCCCGAGGATGGCGAAGGTGGTCTTGGCGGGCGTGCCCTTGGCACACTGGGTGCACTTCATGCCGATGACGGCGCAGGCGCAGGCGATGCCCGAGAGCACGCAGGAGATGACCATGAGGGCGCGGGCGACCTGCAGGTCACGGGGCAGCGCCAGCAGGGACCGGTAGATCTGGCACTGGTAGATGCCATTGCTGTGCCACACGCACTCCATCCACAGCCCCTTCAGGTAGGACACGGCCGTCAGGATGTTGGTGCCCACGTGGGCCGTCCGGCGCCAGTGCGGCAGGATGGTGGTGATCAGCGTGCCCACCAGGCCCAGGAAGCTGAGCAGGAAGCCCAGGAGCTGGACGGCCGTGCTGGCCATGGTTCCTGCTGGATGGTCCCCGGGGCGCAGCAGCGGCTCTTGCTCAGGCGCCGGCGGGAGCCCTAATAAAGGCATGAGAGGCGGGAGCAGGGAGAGAAAGAGAGAGAGAGCGAGAGCACACAAGTTAAACATTATCTCAATGCACTGTGTCTGCCGCGGGGGCTATTTTCCATAGGTAGTTCGGAGGGAGCTTTCACGTTTGTCATGGTTTCTGAGCCGGGGTGGGGTGAAAGGAGCAACCCATCTCCCTGAACTGGGAGCTCTTTCTCCTAGAAGCCGGCCCCAGAGGCAAGACAGCCCAGTCCGGACCGTCTGCTCTTGTTCTCTGGGAAGCGCACTCACTAGGGTCCTGATTGCTCTCTGTACCAACCACCTCACTTGGAAGTCCTACGTGATGTCTAACCTTAAGCACACCTGCTTCACTGGTCTCCGTTGATTTCGTTTGGTCTGCAGTCACTTGGTTATGAAATCAACAGATGTATTCATGCCCGAGTGGACAGACAAGTGCTAAGACATACCGACATCGACCTTCGTCTGTGCATTCGAATGAAACTTCATCTGAAAGGGGGGAGATTGCCTGACAGGCTCATGTCATTGACGTCAGTCTCCATTGAGTGGACCCCAATGCAGGGCGGCCTCATGTACAAAGGAACCAAGTGCTGCCTCCCCTGCTCCAGCCCCATGATAGGTGGTGGGTTCAACTACTGTGATCTGTGGGGCTACCCGTGACTACTTTTCAGAAGTAGGTTGCGAGGCCTTTTTCCCTACTCTGTCTCAGTCTGGAAACCACATGTTCAGCATGATAGTAACACACAAACCTCCACTGACAGATGGGGTCAAGCTTATGCATAAAGCTCACTGATTAGAATTTGAGCCCAGGTTTCTCAAATGGAAGGAGACATTCTACTGGACTGAACTGGACAGGAAGAGGTTTAATACCCATAAACTCAAACTCAAATTCAAACCCATTGTGACTCACAGAGACCCTCTAAGGCAGGGTGGAACTGCCCCTGTGGGTTCCCGAGACTCTCCCTCTTCACCAGAGTGGAAAGCCTCGTCTTTCTCAGAGCGACAAATGGTTTCAGACTGCCGACTTTGTGGTTGGCAGCTCCCTTCATAACCACTAAGCCACCAGTGTTCCTTTTCTACCCACAGGTAAGTCAAAATCTGGCTTTTCATGTCCGTAACTAAGAATGACCAAGGCCGCTAGCGTCTTAATGGCAGAACCCCAAACCAGGGTCCTCAGGTCCAGGCACATGGCCTGCTCCCTCTAGGATCCGGCCTCCCCAGCAGGGCCTTCAGCCTGCATGTCGTGAAGACATCCTGAGACGGGATGTGTCAGAAAATAGTGACAGAGAGCCGGCTCGTGGGGAAAGAGGAACAGAGAAAACCAATGTTTCAGGAACATTTCAGAAGGAAGCATGCATACACAGACATGAAATAAGTACCTTAACCATAGCCACAGATCAAGAATAGGTCATGGGTGCAAAGATGCATGCACATGGATGCATGCACATGGATGCATGCACATGGGGAATACTTAGGACATACTGGAAGAAAAAGAAGAAGGGAGGGAGGAACAGAAGGACAGAAGGGCCAATGAAGAGAAAGAGGAAGAAGAGAAATACAGGAAGTCCCCATATTATGATGAGGGTCTTTCCTACACTTATTGAATGATGTAAATTAGAGTAGTTAGGTATAGTTAGTATCTCACATCAGTTCGTAAGTGTTTGTCTTCATTCACTCTCACTCATTGTCATCGAGTCAATTCTGGTTTAGAGTGACCCCATAGGACAGAGGAGAAGTACACATGGGTTTCTCACTCTGTAACTCTCTACAGCCTCATCTTTTCCCCTCAAAGTGGCCAGTGTCTTTGAACTCCTGAGCTGCCTGATGTATAACCCAGGATTCTCTATGCGGGTTTGTCTGAGTGTATAATATATCGTGTAGCTTTCTACTCACCCAAAGCATTATAGGAACACTTCCAGAGAGTCTAAAGCAGTAGTTCTCAACCTGTGAGTTGCGACCCCTTTGGGGGTTTCTCGAATGACCCTTTCATAGGGGTTGCCTGATTCATAACAGTAGCAAAATTATAGTTATGAAGTAGCAACGAAAATCATTTTATGGTTGGGGGTGTGTGTCACCACAACATGAAGAACTGTATTAAAGGGTCATGACATTAGGAAGGTTGAGAACCACTGCTCTACAGCATCTTTAACATCAGAATACAGTAAAAGCAATGCTTTGATGCTTTGAAAAGTAGCGCCTCTTTGTTATTTGGAATCACTGTATGTATCTCAACATTTCATTAATACAGGCCTGAAGGGAATTGGTCTGTCACTGTGGGGTTGCACACAGCAAGATGTTCATTGCCCAGGGATGGCCTGGACCTGAGTGGACCCCCTAGCGCCTCTCTCCTGTTGGAGGCTGGCAAATCAGAAAAGATAGAAAATTGAGATTCCTCGTCCCTGTCTCAAAGGAGCCCCGGTGGCACAGTGGGTTAGGAGTTGGGCTGCTAGCTACAAGGTCAGCAGTTTGAACCTACCAGCCACTCTGCGGGAGAAAGATGAGTCTTTGCACTCCAGCAAAGAGTTGCAGTCTTGGAAGCCCACAGGGGCCGTTCTGCCTTGTCCCATAGGGCCCCTCTGAGCCAGCATAGATATCGTGGCAGCGAGTTTGGTTCTTGGTTTTAGCCCTACTCATTGAATGACCCAAATGGCTAAGGACCTGGTTACTAACTAAAAGTGTTGATGGTTCAAACCCATACAGAAGGGCCTCAGAAGGAGGCACAGCCATGGAAAACCCGGTCACATCCTCTGCTCTGCACCTTGGGGATCGCCATGGGTGGGAACCAACTGTAAGGCACTGATTCAGTCCCTGTCCTGGCACTACCTCCACCCTCTGGGCCTCAGCACCCTTTTCTTCACAAAGACACAGAGAGAGATCGACCCTAGAGTTCACTGATGCCTCTGGTCCTGAAGAGAGAAAGGAAGCTCCATTGCCGGCAAGACATCACCATAGAGTTTTGAATCAGGGAGGGAGAATTTAGCAGATAAAAGCCCCTTCTTCCTTCTATACAGCTTGGAAACCGGCTTTCCCTCCGTGGCTGGGGTTGGCTGTCCATCTCCAAGGCAACACAGATGCTCTCTGCCAGCCATCTTTGGGGTCCCTCGGGCCTTCTTGTCTCTAATCCCGGCACATTATTAAGAAATCCCTGATTGCATATAAATCACGGGGAAAGATTTGGTTAGTAAGCAGGGGTTGATGCTTCCGCGGGGGCCTCTCCTGTCATCTTGCTGGATTTTGCATAACACACTGGGCCTCAAGTCCTTAGCATAGTAAGAGGGGCTCTACAGCTCTGCTCAAATATGATTGCTGTGGCTGCACACCACAAAAAGATAAAAAAAACCATACAGGGCTTCACAGAAATCATAGCTATCCAGAAGACTGTCCTCATAGGAACTGTAGGTAATTAAAAATTAATTTTGTATCTTTTCTAATGTTTCAAATGATTTATTTTCTACACACACACACACACACACACACACACACACACATCATGAGTGATTCCTCGATATGAAGCTGGCTTTCCTCTCTCTGTCCAGGTACTGGGCTTGATGCTGGCGGGGACCCTATGGCTCATGCTTCCTAGCCAATGTGCCAGCTCCCCGTGGTCACTCCCTGTGAAGGAGATCAGGGCCTGCAGGGAGGTCCAGGGCCGAAAGTGCTCTCTGTGATACGTGGCTGGAACTTTGACACAGAGTGAACACTGACAACTCCTTTTATGAGACTCAAGGTATGCCAGCACACTGACATCCAGGGTGAATCAATAAGTATTGCTACAAAACCATAGTTGTTGTTGGTAGAAGATGCTGTTGAGCCGGTTCTGCCTCACTACGACTGTGTGCTCTACAGAACAAAACACTGCCTGGTCCTGCATTGTCCTCACCATGGTCCCCCTGCTTGAGCCCATCGCTATGGCCATGGTGTCCATCCCTCTTGCTGAAGGCCTTCCCTTTTCACTGCCCCTCTACTTCACTAAGTGCAATGTCCTTCTTCAGGCACAGGTCTCTCCTGACATGTTTAAACTATGTGAGACTAGTCTCTCTATCCTGGCCTCTAAGGAGCATGATAGCTGTTCTTTTTTTATTTTTATTATTATTATTTTTTTAGGCATTACTGCCCTGGTGGTGGGAGTAGGAGGCCCAGCCTTTGCTCCTGGGAGCTAGAATCGAACCTCCATCCCAGTGGGCCGCAGTTCCGCGCACAACCACGATGGCTGTTCTTTCAAGACATACTTGTTTGTTCTCTTGGCAGTCTGTAGTACTTTAAAAAATTCATTTTATTTGGGATTGGTACAACTCTTATCACCATCCATCCATTCATCCATTGAGTCAAGCACAGTTGTACATTCGTTGCCATCATCGTTCTCAAAATATTTTCTTTCTACTTGAGCCCTTGGTATCAGCTCATCTTTATACCTCCTCCCCTCCCAACCTCCCTCATATTCTCTTGATAATTTATAAATTATATTTTGTCATCTTACACTGACCGATGTCTTTCTTCACCCACTTTTCGGTTGCCCAACCCCTAGGGGAGGGGTTATATGTAGATCCTTGTGATCAGTTTCCACTTCTCTCCCACCTTCCCCTTCCACTCCTGGTATTGCTACTCTCATTAATGGGCCTGAGGGATTTATCTTTCCTGCATTCCCTGTTCTTATCTGTACCAGTGTACATCCTCTGGTCTAGCTGGATTTGTAAGGTAGAATTGGGATCATAATAGTGGGGTGGGGGGAGAGGAAACATTAAAGAATTAGAGGAAAGTTGTTTGTTTCATTAATGCTATGCTACACCCTGATGGGCTCATTTTCTCTCTGAGACCTTTCTGTAAGGGGATGTCCAGTTGCCTACAGATGGGCTTTGAGTCTCCACTCTGCACTCCCCCTCATTCACAATGAGATGATATTTTGTTCTTTGATCCCAACGACACCGTGTGATCACCCAGGTTGCTGCGCTTCTTCCATGTGGACCTGGTTGCTTCTCAGCTAGATGGCCGCTTGTTTATCTCCAAGCCTTTAAGATCTCAGACGTTATAGATTTTGATGGTTGGACACCATCAGCTTTCTTCACCACATTTGCTTATGCACCCACTCTAACGAGGTCTTACGCAGCACATTTACCCAGTGCAACACCTCATTTGTTCTCTTGACTGCTGCTTCAATGGGCATGGATCCAAGCAAGACAAAACCCTTGACATCATTCCTTTCCCTGTTTACCATGCGGGCTCAGCTGTGAGGCTCGTGGTCCTCATTACATTGGGTTGTAAGTCATTCTGAAGGCAGCAGTCCTTGATCTTTCTTCACCAACAAGTGCTTCGAGTCTTCCTCATTTTCAGCAAACAAATCTGTGTCATCTGCATGTTACAGGTGGTTAATAGCCTTCTTCCCATCTTGATGCTGAGTTCTTTGTACAGTTCAGTTTCTCTGATATTTCCTCAGTGGATAGATTGAATAAGTATAGTGAGAGGATGCAGCCCTGATATAGCCCTTTCCTGATCTTAAACCAGGCAATAGTCCCTTGTTCTCTTTGCACAACTGACCTTTGATCCATGAGACTGTAATTAAACCAAAATATCCAAATGTGAATTTAGTGCCTCTTGATGATCTTCCATCTGAGTCTTATATCTACCGAAGACCGTGTTTCCATCTCTCTGGCCCTTCCCTCATAGAATTCTGTGCTCTTTGGTTGACAATCAAAGTAGAAGTTTGGGCATCCTTCAGGGAGTTAGGTTGGGTTCTTTAAAAGTATTTTTGTTGTTGAATTTTTGGAACAAAAAGAAATGTAAAGGGGCAAGGTTCTGGCTCTCGGGCAGATTGGTTAAGGTTTCCGAGTGAAATTCTCATGGCACAGCCCTTGCTCCTCTCAAAGATTGAGCAGACAGTGTGCCTATAGGGGGCAAAAATCCACAGTACAACCTTCCTGGCCCTTTTCCTCACCAATGCAGCTTTCCATTTTCTTAAGACTCCTCCGTAAAAGGCCCCATGATTGTCCTGTGTCCTTCAAGAAAATCTAATAAGATTACCCCCTGTGATAGTTAGGTTTATTGTGCCAACCTGGCCGATAAACACATGTGAGATTAATTGAAAGGTGGAGCGATAAATGGCTCCAGGAGCCTTGCCTTTCTTGTTCTCTGATGGCGGGGCCAGGGTGTGGTTGTTCCAGCCAGTTCCCTGCTTCAGCTGGCAAGGCTCATTTGCATGGAGGAGAAGCCACATTACCAACCCTGACGCAGCCCTGGGTGCTGGAGCAGCCACGTGGAGACCCCTGCCAGCACTGAGAGGCGTAGACACTCACCGATTCGCCTTTCCTCTTGCAGTCAGCGTGATTGCATGTGTTTTGCGAGTTTGAAGAGGACTTTGTAGATTGGTGTCTGACATATGGGGTAATGCTGGACTTAGAGGCTTGGACTGGACTGGATTGGAATGCTTTCTTAATGTACACTTAGCCTTTCTATGAAACTCTCTCTGATATCCACATGAGTTTCTGTGGATTTGTTTCTCTAGTCTACCCAGACTAGCATACCTCCTTTGGAGTTCCTCCTCAAATAGCCGCCATCACTTTCTGAGCCAGCTTCTGTGTCTTAAATTTAACTGACCTGGCAGATCCCCTTACAATCCACTGTTTTGATAGGACCTTTTTAAAAAATTAATCATTTTATCGAATGACTTCCTGATCTCATGGCGATCAGTGATTCAGTGGTATTTAGCACACGTGTCCCTACATTGTCATTGAATTTTGATGGGCTCCTGCTGTCTACATCACAAGACTTGTAAATGCGAGACTCGCGTCCCAGGCTATGATTCCTTTGGTGGCCTCATCTTTGGTGGCCTCGAGTTTGCCTGGTCAGCCGGTGGGAAGATCGGAGTTCTGGAATAGCTGATCTCTGTGCGACATTTGCTGAGGCCAGGATGGTCGCTTAAAATGGAAACCTTGGAACACTGCACGATCCCAGCTTCAGTGGCAACACCTCTGTGGTCACGATGGTCTTCTTCCACCTGTTGCTAGACTTCACCCATGATGTCAACCTTCCTCCAGCTTGATAGTCTTCCAGTCCTCGGCTCGCTGTCGAGGCCTTCCTGGTTTTCTTTAAAATACTTGATCTATTGAAAAACGGTGGCTTCCTGTAGAAGCACTCCAAAGTCTCCGGAGTTTTAAAAATGTTTGTGGTGACTCATGACAGCTAATTTTGGAAATAATTCGGTTGCTATTTTTAGACCTGCTCCATAGGGCTGTGTGTGTACGTGTATAAATAGTAACTTAATGGTTTCTACAATTAGCCATTATTGCTCTCCACAAATATTTAACCATTAGACTGTTATTTTTAACTTTGTGCTGGAGGGATGTGTGACTTAAGAAGCGATTATTAATGAGCTCCCAGCACCCAGCCCCACGCTCTCCTCTCCCCTCTTAGCTACCAGCAGCTGGTAGTGGTGTCCATCATGATTCAACTGCCCTGCAGCCACTTGTCCCTTTGCCGCCATTGGATATGTAGAGGCTGCCTTCTACCTGAATCTTGCGATCCTGGAAACGAAAAACGACCCTCAAACTCACTGCCATGGAGGCTGTGATGACCCACCGCCAGCCAGGAGGACTGAGAAGAACGGCCTCTCTGGGTTTCAGAGGGTGGAGCCCTTCAGGGGAGCTGAACACCTCATCCTGCATCTGTGCAGTCGCTGGTTTTGAACTGCCGACCTTGCAATTAGCAGCCCAACATGTTACCCACTACCCACCAGGGCTCCTTATATTGGAAATGTGTGCCAGTTAACAATTCCCCCTGCTGTCTGTGCTGAGGAAAGTGGCTTTCTGTAGAGAACCACCCTGCCCCTAGAGATGACTCATGGATGTCCCCCTGTTGATCTTCTGCGACAAGACTAGGCACAGCTCTCTGGATTCCCACATGCGTGCCTACAAATGACCAGCTTAGCCTCACTGATGAATCAGGAACTACTGCTCTCCTTTGACTTTGGCCTCAGTCTGAGCCAGCTCCAAACAAAACGGGGTGCAGTGGAGTGGGTTCTGACTCAGGGTGACCGCTGTGTGCAGAGCAGGACTGCACTCTCAAGTTCTCCAGGGGGTCACCTTTCACAGGCGGCTCCCAGCCCTTTCTTCCAAGCAGCCACTTGGTGGGTCAGAACCACCAACCTTTCTGACCATCACCGAGCACTTACCTGAGTGCATCACCCATAGACTCTGAGTCCATCTACTATCCTGGTTAAAGCGCTTCCTGCTTCACAAGCTGGCCTTGGAGTGAAGCATCCTGATTTACTCTCCAGGGACCGTCACCTGCCCCTTCAACTTTCCCACACCGGTTTCTGCCACACCCCCTCTCTGATGCATCCCCAACCTCTGTGATAACAACTGCTTCCTCCCCAACTCTTTGAGGTCCTTGGAGATGATTCCGTTCTCACTATTGCTACATCGTTTCCTTGGCCTTCCTCCACTCCCTTCTTGGTAGAGCTCCCCCTCTCTGAGTCTGCATTGGTTTTAACTCTCTAGATGGAAGAGTAACTTGGGATGAGATGCCTGGAGCCCAGATGCTCAGGAGCCATGCTGCCCAACAGGACGGGCTGGACAATGAGGACGGTGCCCAGGCGTGACCTCCCTGTTCTTCCAGGGCTGGGCTGGTGTGTGGAAGAAGCACCTGCAACCAGTTGCTCCTGGCGCTCTCCTGGCCCCCAGATGTGTATGTGTACACATGGGGTCATTCGCTAGAGGATGTGTGACCCCCCAAAACCTGGTCCTCAGATCCAAGTTCTAGAAAGAGAAGGACCGATGGTTGGGTGGGCTGACTTAACAAGATGATTCTAGAGAGAAAGTTCGGTCAGGAGGCTCCCACAGCAGAGTCCGGGCTGAGTGAGAAGTGGCTGTGTTGCAGCGTTTCCCAGTGATGCCACTTTGACGGCCGCGTGTGCACCACGTCTTGTGTCTCAAATGGCATTGTCCGCAGAGTGAGGGCAGAGGCCGCGCCCCTGGAGGGCCTCTCACGGCATGTAGCAAACAAATGTGCCTGGTGCGTCTCCAGGACCAGTTCTTGGGGATGTGTGTAGCTCACTGCTAGAGAGACTCCTCCTCTTCTTCTCCATCTTGCCCAAGGGACACTTGGGAGGGAACCGCTTTGAGAGCTGGACCCAGAGGCTACCACTTCCTCGAAGGGTCAATGGGAACCCTGGGGAGATTGGTGTCAGTGACCCTGGGTCGCCTTCAACTCGTGACAGCCTCCGGCAGACAGCAGCCCCTGCTCCCGCGTCATCCTCTTCTGCATAGTCACCGAGTGCCTGGTGACTCGGGTCCACGGGCCAATCCATGTCCGTAGCATGGTTCTCATTTCTGAGGGAGCCCCAGCATCATCGTCATCGTGGGCCACACGGTGGGCCGCTCCCTGCCAGCCCAGCACCTCCAAACTAGATGTTCTTTGGGAGAAAGGCAAGATGTTCTGTTCCCCGAAAGCATTCCCGTTGCAGAGACCCACAGGGGCCAGCTCTACCTTAACCTGGGGGGGTCATTAAGAGTCAAAGTCCACTCAAGGGCCATGCATTTGGTTTGAGGGGTTTGCTATTTCTTTTCTTTTTTTGGGGGGTGGTGGCGGTGGTGGCATCACTGCCCTCTGGTGGTCGTGGGAGCTACCCAGCCTTGTTCCTGGAGAGTCACTGCTGGATTTGAACCGCCAAGCCTGTGGGTCGCAGTCCCACACTCAACCACTACGCCACCGGGACTCAGCCCCAATGACTGGCTTTTTCAAATGGTATGAACTATTGTTGTCATTATTGATCTTCTGGAAGTTAGTGGATAAAATCTGACCACCCCAGAAGGGACATTCTGACTGTTTTTTCCTTTCCATGGGTTTGTCCATTCTTCTGGCCATTCATGCTCCGGTCGGGGTACTTGGCCAGCACCACCCTCTGGATGAATCCACTCTGCTTTTTTTCCCCTTGCTCAGTGAAGGAGGAGAGTAAAAAGACCACAGCTTAAGCCACACACTTCGGCCATCGAAATGACACAGCTGCGTCTGTATATGTGTGGAGGCTTTGATGTTGCGCAGGGCAAAGTCATATGAGAAGGGCCAGCAGGACCACCTAGAGCTGGTTCCCAGCAGAGCCTCAGAAAACCCTGGGTCACACAGGAGCATGACGGTCTGCGAAGGTCAGCTAGGAAGTGGGCCAGGCCACGGGGTCCTCGGGTGGCCCTGGCTGTGTGAACACCAGGTTGGAAAGGTTAGAGGCTTTCTTTTTCCATGTGAACAGCAACATTGTCTCTTTCCTCTGCAGTCTTTGAGCTGCATTTAAAGCATTTTCTTAAGGAGAGAATTTTTTTTTATATATATAAGCCTGGACCCACAGGCATGGTGGGAATTGCTTCTGTTCTCCTTACTGGCCAGCCTGGCCAGCTTTGGAGGGTCGCTGGCACATGAGGCCCCATGCCGATGGCAGAGTCTAGCAGAAACTGCCTGGCCAGGAGGAAGTGTGAGTCCTGGCCCCTCTGTATTGAATGTCCAGGGTTCCTGGGCACAGTTGGCTCCTTCTTGACTGGTTCCTCTTCTCTCTGCAGGCTTGCAGGTGTGGGGCTGTGGAGGGACAGAATCCTGTATTTCCTCAGTGTGTGGTAAGTCTCACCTCACAGCCAATATCTCCTCTCTTTTAGGGTCCACTCATCTGGAGAACCACTTTCCTGCAGACACATGCCTGCCCCCTCTCTTCTTCACTCACTTTCCCTACAGGAGGTTAGGGGGTTCTCCACAGAGGCAGCTATGTGAAGGGCTTCTCTGCCCCGTCTCATCCTCACTCACCTGTCTTGGGTGATTTGGCCATTTCTTCCCCATGTCATGGCCAGTGTTCAGGGGAGACACGAGTTGGATGGTGAAATTCTGCCTTTCCATGCAGGATACCTGCGTGCACTTCCTGGCCAATGTTTCCCATGTGTAGACACCACCCATGTCGGTGGATGCTTATGTGTGGCCATGATGATGATTCTGAACAAGTTTTAGTGCCGCGTCTAGAGTACGGGGAACGAGGAAGAAAGGCGTGGTGATCCACTTGACCACCATCCAGGGAAAACCCACGGGGCTCCGTGGTGCCACCTACAGCCACTGGGGGAACGGTGCAGCGATTGGCGTCATCAGGAGTTGGGAACAGCTAGGTGACAGCTAACAACTCTGCCCCGTAGCACATGGAGCTGTGTGCCCTGTGAATGGACTCAGTGCTGTTTGGAAAAAAGAGTATCATATAAATATCTCTCCCTCAGTGCCCTGGAGGTGTTGGCTACATTACACAAGGTGTCAGATCCAGCAGCTACAAATCTCTCTTGTTTCCTACAGTGTCACTGGGGGGACATGCAGGCCCTCCTTTAAACAAACACTGCCCTTGGAGCGTGAAAGAAAGCAGAGCTGTTTCAGCCTTGAAGGCTAAGCAATTTAAAACCAGGCTAGCCTCGCTCTTTACTCCATCCACGCTGTTTGATCATCATTGGTTAGAAATTCATAGATTCCCAAACTTCTCTGGTCTGCCACCTCCTTTGAAGAAAAAAAAGCAACTACTCAGCGCATCCCTGTCAATTCAAAACATTTGCGCCATACCTCAAAATCTGGGACAAAGGGTAGGTCTCTGCTCTGGCAGCCACTCTGGGTGGTTCCGTCACCCCTTGTGGTGGTAGTGGTGAAACGCTGTGTTAGACGTTTCATATGTGCTAGCGGCCGGGAACAAGGACTAATTTCAAGGGAGACTTGCAGTCATCTAAAATGAGAGAAATAACCGAGGCTCCTCACGATGAAAGAGAAACCCTGGTGGTGTCGTGGCGCAGTCGGGGTGCAGTCGGCAAGGCCTACAGTTTGAAACCACCTGACAAGGAAGGCGGGGCTTTCTTTGACCATGAACGGTTACAGTTTCAGAAATCCACAAGGGCAGCTCTGCCCTAACCTATAGGGTCACTTTGATTTGACCACAACTCAATAAATAAACAAATAATAGATAAAATGACCTATCTGTTTCTGTCTGTGTGATGTTAGTCATGAACTGACTTCAATGTGTATTTCTTGCAAACTTGTTGGGTACATTGTGCTGTGGATCAAATTATGCACCCTCAACATAAGTACTGAAGTCCTGCCCCAGGTACCCACAGATTCAATCCTGTTTAGAAAACGGGGTTCCTTTCACTGGGCTCATGAGGTCATGCTGGAGTAGGGTGGATCCTAACCTAGTCACTTCTGAGCTCTAAAGAAGACACAGATGCAGAGATGCCCACCAGGGCCCTATAAAACGACAGACGTGTCTATGAGTCCAGACACAGAAAGGACTACCAGCAAAAGGACATCACACTTGACGAAGCAGAGGGTCAGAGGAAAGGTGCGAGTGTCTGACTGAGAGGGACTGACTCACGAGACGCAAACATACCGTTGGTCAGGAGGCTGGGCTAGGATTGGGCTGTGCGGGGATCGGTTGTACATAAAGCCACCATGTGGTGAAACCTCTGTCTAGAAGGAGCTGACTCCATTGAGACCCACAGCAATAAGGACTCAACACTGATTTGGATAGAGGAGACCTCCCCTCAGGGCCATGCTGCCAATTGCCCGAACTCTGAAGGGAAAGGATTCTATGAAACCATTATTTGTTGTATCTATATCTATATCTATATCTATATATCTATGTCATCTATCTGAAGACTAAGCCACTGTGACTCTGGGTGATGTGTGAAGTAAATGAATCGTGTCCTAAGTGCATAAGCACACTCTGGGTGAACTGTTTGAACCCATCCTTTTTCACGAATATCTGTGAATTTGGGGCCCAAACCAGACTCAAACACATTGCCATCAAGTCTGTTCTGACTCTTCGTGACCCTATACAACAGGGTAACCCTATACAACAGGGTAACCCTGCCCCTATGGGGTTCCGAGACGGAATCTTCACGGGAGGAGACAGCCTTGTCTTTTGCCTGTGGAGCAGGTGGTGGTTTTGAACCACAGGGTAGGCAGCATTGTGTCACCCAGGCTTCTTGCATGTTGAGGAGATCAAAAAGTGTGTTAGTGTGGCAGTCATGTGCTTATGTTAATTTTATGATTGAGATGTAGGGGTGGAGGTTAGCCTGTTAATCTGAGATAGCCATTGAGTAGCCAATGAGGCATCTATCTGGGCATGGCTTTCTCCTGAGATTTCTGGGAAATCTCACGATATTTCCCTCATGAAGTTGAAAAGCTATCTTCTCCAGTTGTTGGGAGTTAGTCTCAGAGGCGATGAGTCACGGAAAAGACAAGATGGCAGCGTCCGAGAAGCTGGAGGAGCCGGTGGAGAGACCACACGGCTTAGCCCTGATGAAGACAGACCTCTGAAACTGGAGCAGCATGCTGTTGATGGACCCTGAGCCCTGGAAGCGAGAAGCCATGGGGAGACCCCTGCCAGCACCAGAATTCTGCACCCACTGACCTGTGACTTCTTGAGTCAGAAGGAGATTTTGTAGACTGATTTTGAGCATATGGGTTAATATCGGACTTATGACTTTGTACTGGACTGGATTGGGATGCCTTCTCTTCTTTTGTATATAAACCCTTTCCTTATATCTATATGCATGTCTATGAAATTTGTTCCTCTAGTCTACCCGGACTAACACAGTTACGAAAAACTAATAGTAATAAATCATTATTTTGTCATATTTTATGCCCTCTGATGTCTCCCTTCTCCCTATAATGTCATTTTAAACAGCTGTCTCTTGTGCTTGAATGAATTCTTATGAACCGAAGTGAGCTGAAATTAGACAGTTAATGCCTCCCAGAAAGGGACTTAGAGGTTCTAATGTAAGCGTCTCCTTTTCATTCAATCGGCGGATGTGTTTAGGGTGTTCCAGTCCTTGACTTCTTGCTTGTGGCAACTGAAGCTTCCTTCATTCTTATTCAGGCTTCCTGTAACTTTCCTCTGGTTCTTTCTTCAGGCTGGCAGGATGTAGGAGGCTTCTCCGTGGCATCCTGACACAGTGATGAGAGACGGCAGCATGCTTCCTGGGTATAAAAACCAATGCTCCCCTCGCTCATAGAATCAGCATGACCCTGCAGCAGAGTCAAAGCCTCTGTGAGCTCTCGAGGCTGTGGAGCTTGATGGGAGCAGGAAGCCTCATCTTCCTCCCCAGGGGCCACTCCATGGGTGGATGCCAACGCTGACCCGTAGTTAGCCGCCTCCTGTAACCACGCTGCTGCAGGTCTCGGGAACATGTTATTTCGTTCAGTTAGTGCTTGCTATTATGTTTCAGGAAAAGTGTGTTGCTGTGGAATCAGTTCTGACTAGTGCTTTTTCAATAGCGCCCCCACCCCACTACACATCTGTAGAGGTTTGTTGTTTTTCGTTCTATTTTTAGCTATAGTCCAAACTCACTACCATCAAGTTAAGGCTGACCCATTGTAGAAGCACATAGATGACGACCCTGTGTGTGCAGAGGAAATCCCTTGCTCTGGGGTTATCTTTCTTTCTTTTTTCCATAGGTTTCCTAGACTGCAGTCTTCATGGAAGCAAATTGCCAAGGCTTTCTTCCAGATTGTCATGAGGTGGGTTTGAGATGCCAACCTTTCTATTACTAGTCAAATGCCAAACATTCGTGGTAACTAAGGGCCCTTTTTATGCAGAAAAAATGAAATGAAATATCTTGCCCTCAAATCTATCGAAACAACATACTGCATAAAGTTTCCCTTCTCCTTTAGGCGTCTAAAGTCAATACTCTTTTTCATAGGAGGAAATGGTTTGGAAAAGAGCCTGGGCTAGTCCAAATCAAAATCACAGTGGTGGTCCAATGGTGGTAGAAGCCTTTCGAACTCAGTGAGATCCAGCCATCAGTCGATTGAATGAAAAGGAGACGCTTACATTAAAATCTCCAAGCCCTTTTTGGGGAGGCATTGTATGTCTAATTTCAGCTCACTTCAGTTCATTAGGATTCGTTAAAGCACAAGAGATAGCTGTTTAAAATGACATTATTGTCCAGTGGCGGCTCTTGGGAGCAGCACTGGTAGCGTCCACTACCACCAGAGGTCAGTGATGCTCAAAACAAACAAACAAACAAAAATAAAATGACATTATTGAATTTCACTTAATAAAACACACTAGTGCTTTTTCAATAGTGCCCCCACCCCACTACACATCTGTAGAGGTTTGTTGTTTTTCGTTCTATTTTTAGCTATAGTCCAAACTCACTACCATCAAGTTAAGGCTGACCCATAGTAGAAGCACAGAACAACCCCAGTGGGTTCTCACGACTAAACATCTTTTTGTTTGTTAAGCATCATTGTACTGAGGGCTCTTAGAGCTCTTATCACTACCCATCCATCCGTCCATTTTGCCAAGCACACTTGTACATTTGTTGCCATCATCATTTTCAGTGACATTTTCTTTCTATTTGAGCCCTTGGCACCAGCTCATTTTTCCCCTCCCTCCCTACTGAACTTTTGATAATTTAGAATTTTTTTCATGGTTTATACTGACTGCTGTCTCCCTGCACCCATTTTTCTGTTGTCCATCCTCCTGGGAGAGGATTACATGTAGATTACTGTGATCAGTTTTCCTTTTCTCATTCCACCTTCCTCCTACCCTTCTAGTATCAACACTCTCATTATTGGTGCTGAGGGGTTTATCTGTCCTGGATTCCCTGTGTTTTGAGCTCTTATCTGTACCAGTGTATACGCTCTGGTCTAGCCAGACGATCATGACTATAAATCTTTATGGGAGTAGAAAGTCTTATTTTTCTCCCTAGGAGTGACTGATGTGCTTGAACTAGTGACCTTATGGTTAGCAGCTCAAGGAATGATCGTCTACACCATCATAGGGGACTAACTTGCACAGAAGAAAAACATATACATCAAGTTTTAAAGGTTTGAAGTTAAACAAGTGTCCGTCTAGCATGGAAGCAACAAAGTCCACATGGAAGAAAAAGCACACCAGCCTGTGTGATCATGAGGTGCAGATAGGATCAGGTATCAGGCATCAGAAGGCTCAAAACAAACAACCATTTTAATGAAAATGAGAGGGGTCAGAATGGAGACCCAAAGTCCATCTAAGGAAGGAATGAGCCAGCCAGGGTGCAGTGTAGCACCGATGAAACACACAGTGCTTTCCCTCCCCGCACAATGACCCCAGTACTACCTTACAAAACTGGCTAGACTGGAGCATGTACACTGGTACAGATAAGAGCTCTCAACAGGGACTCCAGGAGAGATAAACCCCTCAGGACCAATAATGAGAGTAGAGGGAGAGAGGGGGAACCAATAGCAATGATCGACATACACCACTCCTCCCCTCCCCCAAACAAGGAAGATGAACAACAGAAACGTTGGTGAAGGGAGACAGTAGAGGGTGTAAAATGTGAAAATTAAAATAATTTATAAATTACCAAGGGTTCATGAGGCAGGTTGGGGGAGGGGAGGAGAAAATGAGGAGCTGATACCAAAAGCTCAAGTAGAAAGAAAATGTTTTGGAAATGATGATGGCAACACATGTACAAATTGCTTCATACAATGGATGGATGTATGGATTGTGATAAGAGCTAGAAGAGCACCCTCCTCCCCAGTGATTTACTAACATTAAAAGAAAAGAAAAGCCTGTATACTAGGAAAAAGTCATGGGGGCATGGGATAATGACTGAATGCTGTCAAGCTGACCTGGCTCATGGCCATGCCATGGGTGGCACAGCAGCACGGTGCTTTCTGGCGTCTCCATGGTGACTGCTCAGAAGTAGATCACCAGACCTTTCTTCCCGCTCACCACTGGGTGCCATCCAACCCCCAACCTTTTTGTTGCTGAGTGCACCAACCCTTTGGGCCTCTCACCCCACCCCAGGGACTTTGCTGATCACTTAATTAAAAAGTTAGGGTTGGGGATGGTGGTGTGGGTTCTTTGGGAAAGTTTTAGATAAGACATTTGCACAGCAGACTCCTGGGAAGTTGAAGGAAAACAAAACTCCCCAGGCTGAACGCAAGAAGGGGTATCTTTCCGGAACAGGCAGAGTCTGGTCAAGTGACTTCACAGCTTGCCATGGAAATCACCAGCACAGCGGTGACTGTGCATCCCTCAGCGGAGGGCAGAGTCCAGGGAGAGGGAGCAGAAGAGTTTGGAAAGCCCTTTTGTAGCTTCCGCAGCTCTAGCAACCACCAACGGCAGCAGACAACCCATCCAGTAATGGAAGGACCTTTTAAATCTCCAGATTAAAAAGGCATCTGAATTGGCCTCCCTTGAAGATGTGGCGCCACCCCCCCCTCCTGTGTGGACCCCAGAGGGACATCTCAAGCTGAGCAGTCCTCTCTTTGAAACCCACAGATCTTGGTTGCAGAGACCAAGAAAACCCTGGTTCAGGTTGTGGACCAGGATTCAAAGGCCATACCACGTAAACCCCACTGAAGAGCAAACCTCACCGAGGAGAACATCCCACTGAGGGATCACAGACATGTAAAGGCAAACAACTGGAGCTACACTGTCAAAGCTGTGCCGGAAACCCCCACAAATATGATGGCTGCTTATGAACTTTTGTAGCCCCAGGAAAGTTACCCATTTGACTGCTGACCTGGGAAGGGATTGTAGCGCTGTAAGATGCCCTGTCCAGTGAAAACACCAGGCTCAGCTTTACAAAGGCTACATAAAACCCAGGGAGGCTTGGTCAGCCCAGGTAAATGACTTTTGATATGAAATGTTGTTAAGCGCTCACCTTCTGTACATTTGACCTTGTGAGCCAGGTACCTTGAAGATGTTAGCTCTTGATGGCAAATTCTCGTGGCCGCAGAGCCCATTCAGCTCACAGCCACCCGGTCGTATTGGCCCTGGGGCTTTCTGAGATGGTGGAGCATTTCGAGAGTAGAAAGCCTCATCTTCCTCCTGCGGGTTTGGAACCACTGACTTTGTGGTTAGAAGCTCCACGTGCAACCCCCGTGGGGTGCTACCAGGGCGCCTTACTAATGTGCGAGATAGTCACAGAACACTTGACCGAGGGCTTTTGATATACCACACAGGCTGTTTTTTACCAGCACTAACTTATTTAAATCCCTGGGCGGCTCTAGGGGTGAAGCACTCCACTATGAACCGAAAGGGTGGTGGTTCCAACCCATCCAGAGGCACTTCAGAAGAAAGGCCTGGCAACCTGTTTCCTAAAGGTCACAGCTCACTTTGTGCACAAGGGGTCATCACTGTGAGTTAAGACCTAGTGCCACAGCAAATGGTTTGGTGGGTTTACTTATTCATCACAAGTCAACAGTGTGCATGCTATCACTTGCATTGGCAGATGGGGAGATGGAGGCTCGCAGATGTAAAACAACCTGTCCCAGCTCATATCTTGGCTGAATCAGAGACCCAACCAACAGCTATTGTGATTATCCAGCTGAAGAGATACTGGAGACTGAGCTAGGGCAGCAGTCTTGGGGGGTTTCAGATTCATGTGGAAGCTGGAAGGACTTGCTGATGGGTGTGTGTGTGTG